>JBCAUA010011640.1:0-13112 GCA_038406235.1 Peronia verruculata | reverse complement strand
GAGGAAGAGTGGGTTCTTTTATCAGATGTTTCGGCCTTTAACTTCCTGACATCTTCTAGAACCCCGGCCACACCAGGATCATGACTTCCGATGTCCGTCACCCACCTTTTTTTTTTTTTTTCCCCCTCAGGGATTCTGGAGGATTTGAACTGGTGCCGTTGGGATTATAGCCCCGATAATCAAGGCACCTGAAAGTTCAGGATTTCTAATGCCCATCTTCTCACATCATTCATTTATTCGCTCAGCCAGCCAGAGACTGACATCCCAATATTCCAACATCTAGACCTGGTTAAATATTTCTGTCAAGAGAAGAGAGGCTTGTGTTGTAAACAAAAGAAAAGAAACAAACACACACACAAAAAAAAGCACTATTTTTTTTTTCATAATAATCTGCAGCTGACATTTCCAAGTAATCTTTATTGACGACAAGTTAATAATGGACCACTCATGAAAGCTGTGATACAAGCAATCAATCTATCAGGATGAGAGGGGATGAACATTAACAACAACAAAAAAGGATAGAAGAGGAAGAAACAGTTGCTCCTCCTGCTTTATTGTAAAAAAAAAAAAAAAGAAATGCTGTTTATGTCACTTCAAGCCATAGCAGTTTTCCACTCGATATTAATATGAAACAACAACAACAACAAGAGAACAATAAAAAAAACCAAAAAAAAAAAAAAACCCCAAAGAAAAACAATGTATCTTTTAATTGGTGATCTAAATATGAACAGAAATCTGGATTTTTCTTTTAGAGAGTGTGGCTCAGGAAGACACCGTCTATTTTGAAGTTAGAACAATAATTTGTTAGGCATGATTTAATAACTTAACTTGTATTAGAGGTATCATAATACTTATTTACTACAGACTCCGTCCATAATCGTTGTCTCTAACATGGCATTAAAACAGGAACAGTAACAAAAAACATTCTACATTCTAATGATTCTAACTTTGTTGAAGTAGCAATAAATATAAGATGCAAATGCGTTGTATGGTTCAAGTTTTGTTATAGTCCGAAACAGTTGGATGCATCTGAGAGGAAATGCGGAATAGCTTTTTTCATACGAAAAGCGTAAATAGTCAGTTTGCAAGAAAGTTGGTAAACAAGGTAAACTTCCACGAGGATTCGAGTGGAGGACTGACCAAAACTCCACTGTGTGATATTCAATGCAATGCGCAATGTGCTGGAAAAATAATTTATTATTATCATTATTATTATTATTATTATTGTAATGCATCTCAACAGAACAGACAGTTAATGTTCAAGATCCAGATATAATCAACAGCAGATTAATGTATATAAGCGAGTGCTTAAATTCACGGTCTGATGATATTGTGGTTTTTCAAGTGTCTGCCGAAAACTTTTCACAAATAATATGCAGTGTCCCTGGCCAGACCAAGTAGGCCAAAGCTGAGTTAGAAATTTGATTTACGTCCTCCCACGGCGTTGGCTTTATTCATTCCGCCCCCTTTCCCTTATCGTCCCTCTCATCCCAAAATACACATTTATCCCATTCAATCCTATGCTCAAGAGATGATTTCCCGTCTCTAATGTTTCCTTCCCACCCGCTACTGCTCAATCTTCATCACGCCCCCCCCCCTTCCTTCCCCCTCCCCAATATTACATTTTAGGGTACTCCCTGACAGTCACAAATGTACTTTAGGGGAATACCACTCAAGGAAACCCTTGGTGATATATTTCTTAAGATGTCTGGGGACGATTCTTGTATTCAAATTAAGATAAAAATATTGCTTACATCCAACGTTCTGAGAGGAATGAGAAGAACAAAGTGGAGT
Source organism: Peronia verruculata (assembly GCA_038406235.1). NCBI lineage: Eukaryota > Metazoa > Mollusca > Gastropoda > Systellommatophora > Onchidiidae > Peronia > Peronia verruculata. The sequence continues at coordinate 11,318 of JBCAUA010011640.1, read as the reverse complement.
TACTATTGCTTTTGTTATCATGTATATATAGAAAGCCCACATCGTTTAAAAATACTATGATCATATCTCAGTAGTGCAAATAAACCTCATCATATTGTATGGGCATTTATGTTGGAGCGAAACTCTGGTTTTCTTTTGAAAATACAAGGATACTTTCCTTTTACATTATTATGATGTTTCTTCATGCATACAACACCAACGGATGGAGTAGTTTAGGTGTGGAGGGCTGCACGAAAAGAATACAATCAATATTATTAGGCCATGAGAAAGGAAGACAGTGACGAAAACCCTAAACTGTGAGTATCGAGGGGTCAAGAACAGTTCAAAGGTATCATGGTCAGTACAAAGACTTTGGGCTAGTACAGTCAAAATATCAAACAGTAGCCTCCAAGGGAAAAAAATAACAAAGGTGAGTATTTGGTTATCGACGACTGACATGCCTCTAATGTTCTATCAGTCCAGAACAAACAGTGAAAGGAAATACAGGGTTTCTGTGTTGCTGAATGTAACGCCAAATGATATCCACAGTGATTGTAGGCGGCAAGATAAGCCAGGTGTAGTAGGCGTTATAGGTAATCCTTTTCCTGGCAAACTTCGAATCTGGGTATAGGTGAACATACACAGGATTTCAGCACGCTCTCGGTCAATAGAAATTTCTTCAAGCTACAAAGGCAAACAGACAAAAGCTTGCGTGTCGTCCGTTTATTAGTAAGTCCCTCATCTCATCTTTCCAAACTGCACTCCAAATCCTTCTGTGGCCATCTCCTTTCTTCTTCCCGGCACGACATGCAGTTACAGGGAGAATAATATAAAATAAATAAAATTTAAAAGCTAGAAGTTCCCAAGAGCCACTACAGTGACTAATTCATGTTTCCAAGCTCTGTGCTGGAGAGCAAATACAGAGATTCAATTGTTACCATCTGACCTCACGGACATCGGCCACAGCAGGCCTCCTCAAGGGACTCTTTTGTCATCCATAACGGAATCTCCCTCCAGGAGCCTCCATTCCGGTAATCTTACCACTGACACATATAATTTTAATACCTCCTTGGCCTTGTCACTGAAAGTAATGATTTGCCCCCCCCCTCCCCCTCTCCTTCCTTTCCTCCCAACTTCTCAACTTCTGCCACCCATGGCCATCAGATCTAGGTCTTGTGGGAGACATACAGATGTTGTGATTTACCGCTTGGACAGGCACATGAGCCACTCTCTTTTCCTTTATTTCCGTCTATTTCTTTCTTTCTCTCATTCCGTCTTTTTCTTTCTCTCTCACAAACAGAAATGAATTCCAGAGAGAAAGACTATGAAAGAGAGAGAGAGAAAGACAAATAGATAGAACAAATGAAAGAAAGCAAGAAAGAACAAAGACAAAAGAAATTAAGACAGAAAGATTTATAAAAGAAGGAACGAAAGAAAGAAAGAGACAAAGATGGAAAAAGAAAGAAAGAAAAAAAAAAGAAAGAAAGAAAGAAAGAAAGAAAGAAAGAAAGAAAGAAAGAAAGAAAGAAAGAAAGAAAGTTAGATTATTTGGCCATAACATCAGAACATGACGTTTGATCCAAGACCATCATTGAACCATCGAGTAAGCAAGATTCAAACAAAGGAAAATGGGACAACAGTTCTAATTTGAAAAGTTACTAAAGACAGAATGCGGAGCCTGCACCAGCATAATTATTATTCCACAAAACATTTACATTAATTTGTGCATTACCAAGGTAAGGTAAACCTTTGCTCCCCGCAAAATAAAAACATTGTGATATAATTTCATCAACATCCTTTTGACTGCCGCTACACAGTTCAAAATTGCTTTATTCGAGTACAAAATGGTGTTTGTCATATCTAGACCTGTATAAAGAATTTTTCTTTTCACCCCCCCCCCCCCCCTTACAATGTGGGTCGGCCTGGTCATAGACCCTTGGCTCTGGCACGGCATTCAACAGTTTAAATGAGTCCGTTCTCGCACCATATTAGGTCGTAGTGTTCCTCTTTGATTCCAAGCGCAGATTTAATTATAGAAAGTAGGGGTTTGACAAAACCCACATTGTATGATTGTTCAGGAAAAGGTAAAGTTTATCTCCTTTCAGAGAAGTCGAGATTTCTCACAGCTCACATCGTGCGTGGAAGAGTGTGTAATAGGGATATAAATGGTGGACCTTTTTGACCTGTCCTATGGGGACGCAGTGGCTTAATGGCTATAGCGTCTGCTCATGAAGAAAACAGGCCGGGATCGACTCGCGGGTTCTGCATCGGGGGATAACAGGACACAAAGATCGAAGACACACATTTTTTTTCAGTGACTCAACGGTCCCTGGCTTCCTGTGGGTAGGGAAGCCCGACGTCTAGCCTTCTCCGATAAGGGCAAATATATTTTGGAGGTCCCGTGTGTACGTTATGCACGTTAAAAAACCCTTGGCAGTTCAAAATCGATGGAAGGGTGGGCCTGAGTGCCGCTGTCCGGGCACAATTTCCAAATTCCAAAATTTCTACCCACAAAATTACTCAGCAAAAATTGACAACTTCTAAAAGCCGTGATAATCCTATCTCTTAGGATTGAAAGGATTAAGAAAAAAATATATATTTTCCTCATAAAAGTAGTGCTCTATCTATCTATCTGCAGTTCTGCTCGCTGAGCTGTTAGACTATGGGCTGAGATTACATTCAAACTGGCGGTTCTCACGTACATTCCTAAGATCACATGCCTATTGTTAACCAAATATTGAGCGGTAATAATAGAAATAGAACAGCGTGAATGCTGCATAGGTCTAAATTCTCGTCACTTCTAGATCGATTTCGCTGTGTATTTGTGCTTACGGACCAACAGCCACTTCAACAGATGCGGTTATGTCAAACTGAAATAGGAAGCAAAAGGAATTAAAACGTCATCGATTAAAACATTACTTGTGTTATACGACTCTCACTTGTGACCTTGCCAAGAAGTCTGTCTATTGCAAATAATATCTTGCATTTTGCGTCGTCATACATTTTTAAATGGGACATATAAATTCACAGAGTCTGCAAGACGGCTCTTAGAGGTTGTCTGAAAGGTGTAAATGAAGTGTAGTCATAACGTTGTTTCCCGCTTTAAAAGTCACACACCGCACTATCTTTGTCACCTGCACACTGTTACCGTTGTACACATGCAGAAATTACAGAACTACATGTATCTTCCAATTCATACACCAGTGCGGCAAATGTAAAGATTAACTTTGAGCTAAATAAGGACGGACGTTGAATTAAAGGCAAAATAACTGCTGCATCTGCACATAATTACAAAGTATATTCTGTTGGACAGGGGACAGGAATACCCCCCCCCCTTTCAACTAAAGAAAATTTAATACTAAAGGTCTACTTCAGACAACCTGGGCCTCTCAGCACTGCCTGTTTCCACAAGACCAATGTAAGTGTACAATGCGCACTTCCAACAATTTCTGTCCTCAGCAATCACAGTTTGTGCCGTCTCACCCCAGAATTATAACAGTAATGTGAAAATGAAGATTGAACTTGAACCAATCGCAACACATTTGATGTTGAAATATGGTATGACAAACACACTACCATACCGAAACTTCTTCCAAAGCAAATACATGTACTTCGAACAACCTACTCTGTCCTCACTATTCCGATAGACAGAAATGCAGCTATGTCTTCCCCTACAAAGCTGACAAAGATGAAACGTCACACAACTTGCGTACTCTGATGTGAATAAACGCAACTATTCCCTCTTCCCCAATCCAGTACATCAGACAACCCCTGACTTCAGTGTTCTCTTAAAATACATGTATGCCCATCACTGTTTTGCTTCGCATAGACAGCACTTCATACAAACTACAATCTTTTTACTCTGTGAACCACTGCACACGGGCGGCTGCTGATAGGTTTTTTGAAAGCAAAACTGGCTGTAAAGAAATCTGAATGAGCACAACAATAAAGCAACCAGGCGAGAAAAAAAAAAAATAATGCTGTATATAACACTGAAGTCCTAATTATCGCAATACCGGCCTTACATGTATTTAAAATGCATACAGGTTTAATTAAGTTATTGTAGCTGTTACTGAATAAGTGATTACACTCATCTATTCGCAAGATACAAATCACAAATGTACAACCTAAAGACAGGAGGTGAATAATACATTGTAGGCCTATTTACTCCTAGCTGAGAACCAGTGACGCAGAGACACACAACTGTTCCTGTCTACCAAATTCAGGATTGGTCAATCTCTAGAGCGTAATTGTGCCATCTGTTTACGTTGTTTCAGGTCAGGAACACCGCATTCCCGCTGTACCAATACAAAACTAGACTCATTTGTTGAAAGTGAACTCTTCAAGCGGTATATTTCATACCCCAGTAACGATGACATTGGCTAAATGATTATTATAAAGCGTCGCGATCGAGAACAGAAGTTCCTGGGTTCGAAATCTCCGGGGCCTGACAATACCAAGAGTGTCCGTGGGAAAGACAAGACCAATAGTGTCCGTGGGAAAGACAATTTGTACGCAATTTCTAATTACATCCATGTTGAAATGGATACCCAACCACATGCAGAGAATTGTATATTATAATAATATGTAGTTTGATAAGGATATTACTCGAAGCTGACATGCACATGCAGCCACATCGAAGACCCCGGGAAGCTGAGGACACAATATGAAAATGTCTCCGTTGGGTAATCACTATCATAGTAATAATAATCAATATTTAATGTAAAGCGTATTGACTACGGCAAAAGCTGCTGTATAAATGACATAACTTATACTACCAGCAGAAAACGGTTTGCCTCACAAAAATCCTCGGAATAACCGCCCTACAGGAGGTTGAAGGCGTATAAAAACCGTGACCGTAACCAAAATCCATAGAAGTTTATAAAATCTCGACAATAATGTATCCCCGCCATACCACCACTGCCTGCTTTCCTCAGTACAACAGCAGACTCTTCCAGCAATCTAACTGTGAATCACAATCGCCCATCACCAGGCATATGATGGACAGATCAGTGCGACTGACAGCTGGGGGCTCCATAGTTAAATACTCCGTGTGTGCCTCTATTATTGTATCACTCAATTACGATTGTGTCAGTATAAAGGTACATGAATAATAGAGGCCCTGATGTGTACAGTAGTAGGTGGCTAAGCTGCTCAATAACGCACGGCCCGAGTGTCACCGCCTATTGTTTCATGTGTGTCACAGACCGAGAATACCTTGATCTGTTGTTTAATTGTTCTAATGCAAAGCATAAAACTCTACGGCCCATAGCAGGAATTGATAGACTGGTAGATCGTCGATCGATGGACAGACAGACTGGTCGGCAAGCAGGCAGATAGACAATCAGGTAAGTAATATAATCAGACAGACCGACAGAAAGACAGCCATGCAGAGGGACAAACAAAAGGACAGAACGACTGAGCTACCGACCGACACACAAAATGTTGTAGATAGACTGACATTTTGAACAATATGCCTTCGTTTTGTTCTAAATACGCTAAATACGTCTTTCAACCTCTTCGCGGGGGGAGGGGAGGGGGGGGGGGGTGTATCTCGACATTCATTGTTAAAAAAAAAAGAAAAAATCTGTCTTCACTTATGTACATGTATATATAAAATTAAAAAATTAAAACAAAATTAATAAGAATAAAAATTAAAAATAAGTAAATGAAGTAAAAATGTAAACTAAATAAATAAAACAAATCGTCCACTGGTCCTAAATTTATCAGCCACAGAGCTACCATCAACAGCAGTTGATCTTCACCTAAACCAATGCATGGAAAATTGTCCGCCTTGACCATTAAAAAAATGTCAGTTGGAAAAAAAAAAATAAAAATGTCCTTGCTTCGGGCTTTCATGCATGTGGGGATAGATGAAGTTGAATTATGGACTTTACCAAGCTTAAAAATCAAAAGGCACTGAAAGAAATTAGTCTTCCCAGTATCATCAGTTTGTAAAATTTCCTACAGTTAGCACTATCTCCGGGCATAACACAAAATTGCCCCCGCCCCCCTCCCTAGAGAACATACAACGGCACAGGGGAACACTGAATCAAAGTAAGCCATCCATCACAGTCGGATAATACACTACATGTAACACATGCTTGTGACCACCGCGCTTGTCGGAAGGTTTGCAAAAGACATAGTGAACAGCACTGTTAGGTCCCGTTATACCTGACCAACGGGAGAAAGTTGCCACTATTAACAATTTTATCCTATCGTAACAACCCCAACCAGGAGGTTGAAAGACGTATAAAAATATAGAAGGTTACGTTACTACTTATCCTTATATGTATTTCTGAGCACCACAGAAATCAGACGAATGGCTGGTAAACTTCTGGGCTGATGCTAGAACAGACTTTAAGATAAGTAAGAAGAGCCATTTTGAAAAAAAAAAAAGGAGTAAACTTTGATAAATTAACTTTAACAATCCAGTCAGAAAGATCATTTTATGAGAAAGCGTCACATACGGATACTATAAATAGTATTACGTATTTAATACTAACAATCACGTATAAATACTAACAATTTATAAATACTAACAATCACGTATAAATACTAACAAGGGAAGAATACATGCAGTACATATACTTACACCATTTACAGGTGGCAGTGACATGTTCTAGCTGCCAAGCTGCAGATACACTCTTGTATAATATCCAATTTAAGAACACAGAATCTTGCAATCGAATACGACGACGACTTTTACCGGGCTTAAGGAATAGAATACATGTATTTACTTTTGAGTTTGAGTGTTTGATCTACGCACGCTGAAGCTGGATAGAAGGCTCTGTCTTGGGAATCGCTACTGTCAATATACGCATAGCCTTGAAAAACTTACATCACCATTAGAGAGGGCTAGATTTACCTATTGTAAGAACTGACGCCAAGCATTTTCTTTTTCAAAACCTGTGACATATATACATGTATATGAAATGAAACACACTATACCAGATTGCCATTATAAAATTATACATTGTACAATGTATTTACATAGCCACAACGCAGCGATAGCAATGCCTTTTTCACATGCAATATTATGCTGACATTGAGACATTAATTTTTCCCACTGATGTGAGAATCTGGCCAGCGGCAGAGAAATAATACAGATATCTGCAAAACATAGCTGCTAAAACCGTCACCAAATCGAACAATTACCTCAGAATTCTATAAACTCCACTGTCCGCATGGAAACTACAGCCACACATTTGTAGCCTATCACACAGATTATAACCGAACGTAAAGAAAGCAAAATAGCACTCAGCTAAAGCTATTCCCTACGTATATTCTCAAAGAAATGACGGCTACCTGTTATATTTATGCAGACCCGCATCTGAGAGGTAAGAGGGGGCGTTAGAAGATGGCGGCTAACAATTGCGATAGATTGATGCTAAGATAACCGACTAAGCCTTTCAAATAAGACTGATGCACCTGTCACCAAGTCAAGGAATGCTGTAAGTTAACATTTTATTACAGCAAGGCTAGAAGTATACCGATCTTTTAGGTAAGCCATTAATGGTGATGCAGATAACCTATCGTGCAAATAACTTTCAGCAAAGACCGCTAAAACCGTATGTTTTTACCAGACAAATTATTCCTTTTTGCTGGATATATCATGGCATCTATGTTTCATTTCTTAACAAAGTATGGTGAAGAAGAGCACATTAAAAAAAAAAAGAGTGCTTTTGGCCTGAAATATGCAGCATGAAAAATAGAAAGCCGAAAACTTCATGTCATGGTAAATATGGAAATTATTTCATTGCTTTTCCATTCATAGTTTTGTAAAAAATTTCGGCTTGTAAATTATCAAGTTTAAGGTCATTTTTTCTTTTCCTTCTTTTTCTACAGTCTACGGTCGAAGGAAAAGAGTAATGAATAAGGCCAAGAAGTAGAAAGAAAGAAAGAAAGAAAGAAAGAAAGAAAGAAAGAATGAGAAAAACTTGATCGCAATAACGCCAGTTGACATCAAATTTAAGCGATTTTTCTTCCTTCAAGTTAGTTTTGTGCAAACATCTAATCTTGTCTTTACAACGCTAGCTAAACAGCCCTAGTGTCTTTTGCAACCGGGACGAATATAAAAATAGACTCAATTTATTACTATATGTACTAGTGAGAGCCGTCGTTTCCGTTCAAGCTGGTGCACAGAAGGATTACTTTATACACCAAACTCGGTGAAGTCACAAACCATGCACTGCTCCTGGAATGATATCGCGGCAAATGTTATCGCCTCTGCCCACATGTTGGACTCAGTACGCTTTCTGCTGTATATCAGACTGGAATGTGCGCTGTCCGAAAGGCACTTGACATTTGGTGAGGTCTATTATCCTGCACTGCCAGGACAGAGCTATTAGTAACTTACTCTTGCAAAACACCTTTGTCATCACAGTCTTAAATACTGTATTTCTCCACTTATCCAAATAGACCTGCAGTTGTTGTTAGGAGAGCGGGGACAAAAAAAGATCAGCAAATCCGTAGTTTTTAATCTACGCCTACGATGATCTGAGCAAAACTTTAGTTGAGTATGTGTTGGGCTACAATTCATTATGCAACCCCCCCCCCTCATCTCAACTCTCCATGGCACAAAAGTACTTCCTCATCTCCCCTCCTTTATTTCGGTGACTTAATCACCCCTCTCTATTTCTGTGACTTAATTCATGGTGCATGTAATCTAAGAGGAAGATGTTTGAGCTGAATGACAGAACCAATGTGTCCAGCGTGTCATTTATAATACACACTGTGGGTTGGCTGGACCTTTGGGACCACAACGCTAAAAACAAACAATTAAAACATCCGTTGTTATTTTCATGTAGCACTGAATGATCGGGTGCAAACATTCAAATTAACATATGCACTGCAACGATCGTTTTGAGGTCAACACTGCAGTCATATCATCTTCACAGAATTTAACCTACTACCCTGCTCGTTCCAAAGAATTAAAAAAAAAAAAAAAATCAACTCCACCGAAGTTTAACTCCAACAAGTTCAACTAAACTGTAGTCGACTGTATAGAGCTCTCCAAAATACTAAGAGATAGTCAATCGCGTCTCACTTCACTATCACCTCGTGTTAAATGATGGATCACAAAACTAGATCTACATCGCCATTTCTCGAAACAGAAGTTTTTCAAAGAACAGGCGTTTTGTCGCAGTATACTAGATTAGTATACATGTAAAACTTTGCCACACATGGCAGGGCGGCGGTGGAGGGCTGGACGGGGAAGAGAGGGCGGATAATTAACAATTAGCAGCATTATCGGGGGAACAGAGCGCACGCAAACTTCGAAACTATAGCATTGTCCATGTAATGCCGGCTCTTACTGGCATTAGTACAGTACATGGGGATTTCACGTGGTAATACGCAGGTACAGCGCTAGAGAAGATGTAAGCGAACGATCCGTATACTTGATACCCACAAGTAATACATACGACAAAAAATTAGTCCCAAACGGCTTGCTTGAGTCAATCTTGTTACTATGCTATTCCTAACATTTTATGTACCTTGTGTGTGTGTGTGTGTGAATACATAATAAATGTATACTATGCTATATAAATTATTATCTTTTGCTATGTTTCAGTATACACTGAGAGAGAGAGAGAGAGAGAGAGAGAGAGAGTGAGTGAGTGAGCGCGAGTGTTTCATCACATGTGAAAATTGTTCCCCTTAAAACAACGTTGGTCTTTATCTTCAGTGCTCGCACGGCGGAGTCAAATTTCTGCTTGGAATTTAAGTTTACAAAGTGAATGTCCCTGTATAAGCATACATATGACAGCAATCTATTCTGTCAATAGCAGTGATGGACTAGATTAACTATAGATCTAATTATATATATATACAATGTCCAAATATATCCAGGATGACTGATTCTCTTAGAATCAATTTAGGAACAGCTATCTGATAAGCCAAACAATTATTATTCTTATTATTATTTTTGTTAAGGTAAAGGAGGTGGAAAAGGATGGGAGCGCGCTGGAGGGGGAATGTCCCGGGGGGGGGGGGGGGGGGGGGAGGGGGGAATCAAAACTGAAAAACTTTTCAAAACCAACAAGTATGTGATAAGGATGATGACGGCCTAGTATAAGTGAAACTCGTTTAATAGTGATGTGCAGATAAAGGGAGCTCAGGGAAACGATGGGCACTGATTTATGACAAAAAGAAACACAAAGAAACAAATAACAAGAAATAAACATAAAATAAATCATAAAATCAATGGTTCAAAAGAGAAAATCTTTTCCCTGAACGTTTTTATTTCTATAAGAGGAGTATTTAAAAAAAAAAAAGAAAAAAAGCAAAGAAAAACTTTTTTAAAAAGAAGAAGAAGAGAAAAAAAAAGGAAAAGAAATAAAGAGCGGTATTAAATGTTATGTGTTTAAAAGAGATGCTAAAAATTTGTTGATTAATAAGTAGAGTTAAGGTTAAAAAATTAAAAATTCTACAATCAGCTATGATGTTAGTTTTATCTACAGAAATCTGAAGCGTTACATCACTGAAAACACTTTTAAAAAAAGTGAACAAAATGGACAGACAGAAAAAATTACACACACACAGACAGACAGAAAGAGAAGAGAGAATGAAAGAAAGAAAGAATGTAAGATAGAAAATAAAACTTGTCAATTCAAATGTTAGCAGCTGAACATTTAGGTCACTCTTTGTAACTTTTGTTATACCTTTCTCTAAAAAAAATAAAATAAATAAATAAATTTAAAAAATCAAACACCTAATTGGATTATCTGTACACGTGGATGTGTTTTCACACTTACATACGTTTATCTACATGCAAATATACTTATAATATGTATAAAGCATCTGAAGAGTCAAAGTTATAAGCTCAAATAAATAGTATTAAAAACATATTAACAGCAAAGCCATGCCATAGAATGTGATCTGGTATTTATCTGATATTGATATATGTCCCTACATTCATACAGGGGACATCTGCTGAGATAAATACAAAACCTCTGTCTTTTTTTTTTTTTTTTTAAATCCACTGTTGTATTCTCACTCATAACATGAGCCCACTGCAGGAATTCTTACAATGGGACCATTGGTTTGAATGGACAGGACTGGGTTGGGTTCAGAGGAAGGAAAAATGGGGTGGGGGATGAAAATTACATAAAATATGTGGTGCGAACAACAATTGCTTAAACTGCAGGAATATAAGCAAACAGATATTTACAGGCCTATTACAAATTGATGACAGTCATTGCGTTCATGAGAGATTTGCTGCATGATAAAAATAATGCAGTTCACTGTTTTCATTATTGTCCTGACGAAGAGTCAAGTTGACTCGAAAATTTGGCAGATTTAACCATCGCTATCAAGTTCTTTATAGATTTCTGTGT
>JBCAUA010011629.1:0-13112 GCA_038406235.1 Peronia verruculata | reverse complement strand
GGCAACTTTAATGGTATTTATCGTATATTTGTAGCATCAATAAACGTTTTTGGCCGTTTTCTTCAATTTTCCCGAAACAGCATTAAAACACATTTTCTAAAATAACTTTTACAATTGTGAACAGATTGTTATGAAATTTGTTATGCATATCCTTTGATATATATATATATATGAAACCTTTGAGCTAACTGGTATTGTTAATATTTCAGCAGTGCCCGAAGTTCAAAATTTGCATTTTTTTTTTTTTTTTACATTTTTGGAAGGTGCCCTCATTTCAAAACGATTTTGTTAAAAGTTATAAAATATAGGCAAAATATCTCTCTGAACAGATCTTAAGGATGAACTTATGAAGCCTCATACAAAGTTTCGTTGAAAATGTGAAATAACTAAGAATGTTATTTCAAATTAAAAACCGTGTAAACAAAATCCAATATGGTCGCCGTAACCATAGCAACGAATTCGAAATCACATTTTAACATCATTTTTTTTCAAATTGTATTACCTATGTTTTTTCTCCATGTAATAAAAACCTCCTGGGTCCAATAATAAAGATTTTCATCTCTAGGTGTAGTCCCCGCTCCCTCCCACCCCCTTAAGTTAAAAAAAAAAAAAAAGAAAAGCGCAACAGAACAAGACTAACTACTGGGTGAGTCTCCATCATCTTGGCCGTGATTTAATATAGTGGCTTTGACAGAGACTCAACCACTAACAATGGACAGCTCGCTGATTTCTCAATAACTCACTTCTATAGTTCTCTTCTTGTTGTTATTGTTGTTGGTGATGTAGCTGTCGCTGCCGCTGTTGTTATTGTTACGGTTCATCTCAATGTATCATAAATGAAGACATCATGATTTGTGTAAATGATGAGGCGTCTTATTTGATGCACACAGTTTGAGGAACTAAGCATGATTTCATTTCATGTGCTGAGTTCTGTTCAGGCATCCTATTTACTTATATTTACTTACATTTAACTTACCTGCAGTTTTGATAGTTAAAGGGAACGTGTGGTTTAATGATGTTGAATAGCGAAAAAAGAAATTAAAGAATAAACTTCGACAAAAGATTCCGTTTGTAAATGTCATTGGTAAAAAGTAGAATATCTTCAATAATTCTATCTCATAAAAGGCAAATTTCATTTCAGCTTGAAATTTCTCACAAAGCAATGCATTGGAGAAAAATATAAATTTTCACTGGGAATAGATCCTTTATTTTATTGGACCATGTATGATTTGAGTTTTTCCATAATTATGATTGTTAGTATATTCTCTTAAAGAGACCGACTGAAAATAAATAGGACAGTTCACACTGATATATTTCAATTCGTCCTCCTTCAGCAGGCTATTTTCCTAAGTGTGGGCTATAGCCTCTCAAATGTTCCAATTATTTTGATACCTCATCAGATTCACTCACTGGAGACAAGTAACATTTGCCAAAAGAGAAGGTGATCTGAAATCAATGTGGCTTTCAATATTGAATTGACTGTACCTTTGGTGGTTTTTATAATGAAGTAACTAACGTGGACATTTGTTATGTTATACGTCACATTATGAGTCATTATTAGCAAATTGATTTTCTCCAGGATCATTTTTCTGCAAGCAATTTCATATTTAAAAGAAACTCAAACTGTTAGAATCTCAACTACAACTGCAACAATGTTTAAATAAAATGATATTCATTAGAAATTTTAAGCAAATGATGTCACAGTTTCAAACTCTTGCTGTATGTATGCCTATGATGATCATCAATTTCAATATTTTCCAAGATGTTCGATACAATGAGGTCTTTCAAGTGAGCAGTTTTCGCCTCGGCATGGGCACTTTCTTGTGCTGGACCTGTACAAAAGCAGATCTTACTCGATGGGGTATTTTTAAGGAGAAGAAAGATTTAAAAACTGAGGTGTTAAGGAAACCATTTCATGGAGCTGCATGGCTTTACTAGCAGCAATTTTGCATTAATTTTCAAACTATATTGAAGTTCTCAAATGGATGTAAACATTTTAGCAGCTCATTATCATGAGCAAAGTAAAGATAATATAATACAAGAAAATAAGGGAGGGTGCATAGAATAATGAGTCAGTCAGGACTAAATTTGCCTTCCCCTATGCTTCTGGCCTATTGTATTCAATTAAATTCCCAGTACAATGAATCCTATTTTTTCCCCCGTTTCAGAAAAATCAACTTTTCTCAGTAATATAACTATATTACAAACCAATAAGAGTACACCCCTATGAACGACGTTTTTTTTTTTATAATAAGACCAGGGTTGTGTATATCTTCACTATATTCAGTATTAGAGCCAAATCTATATTGCCTGATTATAGCACTTAATATTTTCATTGCCAACAGCAGCCCACTGCATCCATTTTAATGAATTATAAGAGTAATGAAATAATAAAAGTGATGTTTTAGGTGTTCGTTTTGATGAAACATCCTTCATATTTTAGGGCTTAAAAAGACTCTCATGAAATATCTTAACATTTTTTTAAAAACCCACTCATTTTCGATCCGCTTTATCAGCTGTGGCAACGAAATGAGTAATAGATTATTGTCAATTTTTTGCTGCAGTTTCGAATTCTATCGGACGTATCCTGAACCCACAAGATGTAGCAAGATAAGGACAATACCTCAATGTGAAATATAAGAAAATATAAGCTTATATAATCAGAGGTGGATAAATATTTGAAATTGGCCTTTTTTCTCTGATTTCATGATGCAGTGCATTAAATCTTTCATGTGGCTATAACAATTCTAAGAGGAATATATGTCATGTCAAGGACGAAATTGAAAGGATTTACACTAGAAATAGCAAAACGAATAGACAATTAATCAATATTCAATATCTGGATTTTATGAGTTTCATATTGACTGCAAACAGTTGAATTGGTTCTCTATAATAGAAACTTTAGTTCTTTTTTAATCCTATGATTGCTATGGCCCTCTTGTAGTCAAAGGCTATGGAAATTTGCTATTTTAACCACTATTATGAAATGTACATTTATAACGTAAAGCGCAAATATTCGAGAAACCAGTTCAGATGACATGCGTCCTGAAATCTCCTCAAAATGTGGGACAATAAATCAATGAATTTGTCTCCAAAAATTGCCTGATTTTCTGTTAGATCTAGATCTATTACTTAAAAAAAAAAATTACATTTTAAGAATGATAGCGTTATCTTAAGCATGTACAAGAAGTGAAAATGTTGCAAACCAATGAAACCAAATGCATAATTTGGGTTACATTTAGGCTATTAGAAAAGGATAACCATGTTTCGAGATTGAAGACAAAATGGATTACAGTGATAAAAATGCTTAGCCACTTCGGAGACTGAAATTAGTATCGTTGTCGTTCTTGAACTCGTGTGCAAAGACATTTTTGCTTTACGATCAATACGCCATGTATCGAATTTGAGAGTGATAATGAAATTAGTATGAAATTTGGAAGACTTCACCCTTAGTAGAACAGTGTATACAAAGTTAGTTACTGTGACACACAGATACAGAATTAAGCAGAAGATGACCTATCTCTTGGTTTCAAACCAGCCTCCATTAAAAAAAAAATCAATTTTTATCTTTATTTAATGCATCATGCAAAATCTGCAGCCTAGCCACTTATGCAAGTACGACCATTTCGTGATTACCTGGACATCACCTGAAACATGACAAGAAACCTCCGTCGTGTTGTGGGTCATGGACACAATTCAGTTTAAGAGATAAACAAGAAGAATCTATCGTCTAAAAGACAAAACTGATAAATAGTGTATGCCTTGACAGCAGCTGCTTCAGCAGATGCCAGCATTTATACTTTTATGATATTTATGGTGAGATGAGCATCCCCCGAAAGAGTGATTCGCATAAAGGGTGGTCTATTTGTATGAGATTTAATATTTTGTTTAGCATTCATAACAGCCTCCATGGGTTTATGCATGTATTAATAGATAGTGAACCTAAGGCAGTTTCTTTGTCAGAGTTTTGACAAAACATGAAAGAAAAAAAGGTTGCTTAAGAAAATTAACTTTTCTGACACTTGTTTTAGACTAGGACATATTTTCTTTTTAAAATCATATTTTTTTTAAAAGAGAGAACCAATCTTGTCTTAACCCTAAAAGCATCTGAAGCGTCAAGAAACCAACATGACCTTCATTGCTGTTTGATATCTAGGGAGAT
Organism: Peronia verruculata; assembly: GCA_038406235.1. Classification (NCBI taxonomy): domain Eukaryota; kingdom Metazoa; phylum Mollusca; class Gastropoda; order Systellommatophora; family Onchidiidae; genus Peronia; species Peronia verruculata. The sequence goes on along the minus strand of JBCAUA010011629.1, from coordinate 8,950 downwards.
TTATTATTATTATTATTTTTAGATCACATTCTGACCATGTGTTGGCAACTTTGCTGTCAGAATTATCTATAAATTATAACCCGTAATATAACTATTACAGGAGAGCTCAAACAGCAAGCTGGCTGAAGGTCCATCAAACAGATTCATCAACATTGTCAGACTATACTCATTCTGTTTGAAAAACTCTGATATATACATCTCTTCTGTAATAATTCCACTCCTCTCATTCTCAAATTTTAGACTATGAGGTAACCTGTTTCTATTTGAAAAACTCTGATATATACATCTCTTCTGCAATAATTCCACTCCTCTCATTCTCAAATTTTAGACTATGAGGTAAGCTGTCTCAAACACATGGAGTGAAGATTCGTGGCTTCCACGAGGTTTTGCAATGACAGCGGGGGTATGCAGGACAGCCCCACTGCCTGCTTAGAATATGCATGTCAGTGGCGGAATTTGCCACCATGATCTTTTCATAGCAGTCGGTCAGATTTTTGCCCGCTCATCGCTTGTGGATGATTTCATGTGCTATTAATCTGTCGGATCTAAAAAGATATTCTAGTCCTATGGAATAAAACTGCGTGCATGTTCTAAAGAACTGTTCTAATGCCTCTTTTGAGGATGAGAATATTGCCCTTGACGTCCTCACGACAGATCATTGTTGCATTGTTAACATGTATATGGTGTTTCATAAAATTATAATGAATCCATCAAAATATCCAACAGGGGCTAATTACATTGTGGTGCATAATAGCGGTGCTCACAGGACAAACAAGTGAAAGCACACGAATGATCATATTGTGGATGTTTCATGAAGCAGTTGCCGATTTCTGTGAATAAGCAACACTGTGCTTATTAGATATTACAGTATATTGATTGCCCTAATCAGTATGATTGGCGTAACCTAACAGCTATCCTGTAGTGCAAAACAGAGATGAAAATCACAAAATCACATCGATAAGTTGGAATATTTTGCTATCTATGTATTGAAAAAGTCTGCAAAGTACCAGAAAGGCTACCTGTTTGCGGGGATGTAAGTCAAACTCAAAGAGAACTCTCCCTGTGTAGATGTGTGTCAAGGTGCAGTACACTACAGAAAGATCTAACATCTTTATCTTTTGAACTCTGCATGTTTACAATAGTAAAGGACAAAAAGCAGGTCAGAATTTTCAGCCAGTTTATGGTGGTCTGCACATTTTCTCCACATATCGTACTAGTAGGTGAAGAGGATTGTCAGATGTGTCTGTTTCCTTTTGAAAATATCAAGTACATTAATCTTCATAGAACAAAAGTTTCATTATAACGGCAAAACTCACCAATGATTGTTAGCGCAAATGGGGTGCACTTAAAACTTCTAAAGCAAAAAATTGGGCAAGCTGGCAGAAAACTGCCCAACTAATGAATTATGCACACCTATTTGAACTTAGTCAAGGGTTAATTTCCCATAAGTGACCTCCCTCCGCCCCCCAACACACACACACACACACAGACACACACACAGACACACACACACACACACACACACACACGCACACACACACACCTAAGGAATGCAAGTAGATATGGGTTAAATCCCTTTCGAAATCACAATTCATGACTCTTGATTCCGTAAAATAGATTTCAGAGATTCCGTTTAACCCACATTAAAAAAAAAAAAAAATAGACATGTTCTTACAATTTCTTTCACGGCAACAACTTCTAGGACATGACAAGAACATGAAGTGAATGCTGGTGGGGCATATTTTTAAACACTGATTACTGAGACAAGAAACTTTTTTTTTAACAGCCAAATCGTGATGCTACCTTCTGTAAGACTTCCAGAGATGGGTGGATCTAAAGCCACTAAAAAAAATCTTTGTCTGCTATAAAAATGTGGCCAGTTCTGCAAAAGATTGAACACAGTTCCCATAGCCACACAAGACCCAAGGCTCAGGTAAATGTGCTACTTTATACTTTAGCAAGACACTTTGATGGATGATATACAGCTCTTTAAGTAATTGAACACGGTAAAGCTAAGGTGAACCGTACCCATAACTGACTCAAAGGCTTTTCTTCTACCGACAAGTGACATAACTCGCCAGTCTTTCTTTCTTTTTTTTCTTGTGAAATCTATCTGGGGAGACTGTATAACAAAGATAATTTAGAGAAGGTTCACAAGACGATCCAATCTCTATGTCTAAAAAAAGTGAAATGGCATTTCCGTTGAATATTCAAGAACAATGCTGGTCTTCAGCTGACAATAGTAACCTAACCGGAGATTTACCAATTACATTCAATCTTCAGACCCACACCATTTTCTTAAAATGACATTGTACTATTACATAACTATAAAGATACTCATTTCAGTGTGAAGATTATCTAGAATGAATACAAACATCTCAAACAAATCGTGAGCAAAAATATATCAGAGGGAGAAAATTAATACCTCAGTTATTGGGCAGACGATTGCCAAATTTAAGAACAATTTTTGCAATTGTATGCAAACTTTGTTTAAAAAACAAAGAAACAAACTAAGAAACAACAACAACAACAACAACAACAATGTATGTGGCGGTGAAGAATGCATCAAATACTTCTTTATCTTTCCCATGTTATATGTCAGCATTTTTAAATACATGCATTTATGTAAAGCTCTCTGTCTATTTCTCTGTATCAACAGTCACCCTTCACGATGCTTTTCCCAACTGTTGTGCTGCTCCTAGTGGGCTCCATCTCTGCTGGTCCTGTCCCACAGGTAAGTGTCACTCATGTTCTCTTTCAGTTTCAGTGCCTCAATTCTTAAGTTGGGATTAGTGTTTTGTTGTTGTTGTTGTTGTTGTTGTTGTTTTTTTTTTGACTGTGTGAGCTCATCTGTTATAATACATATAATTTGATACATGTAACAAAGAGTCATAGCTACGAGGTTCGTGAGGAAACAAATAAACAAAACACACACACACAGAAATAGGCACACGGACTGGAATACATTGCAGAATTGCAAGCTTTTCTAAACTTGAATAACTTCTTGAAAATTCAAGAGAGAGGGAAGTGACAAATAATGGAATCAGGAAGATCGTTTGATCTGACCAGGCAATGCCGGAATAGTGGTAGAATAGACAGTATACCATTGCCACTGCGGCTTTTGGCAGTAGTAAAAACTCGACACACACACACTTTCTCTCTAGTTCTTGAATTATAGTGGATGTTTCCTTGACTTGGTTGTCTCTTTCTGCTCTGAATGACCACCAACCTCTGGTCCAGTCTGGCTAAAACTATGCCAGTGGCCAGTACTGTAACTGATGGCTATGCAGCTCAACCTGGGCATCTTGCAAGTTCTGAAATATGATTTTCAATTCAAATAATATTAATCCTAATAATTAAAAATTATCATTTGGGATGTTTGTTTTCTCTAACAAGATCTTTCCTGACTATAGAAATATAGAGCTTTCAAAGAGATCCGTATTGTTTACCTGCCTCGCTGACGGCTGACTTCAGGGATGATCCGGTTAAAGCTAGGCAAGTAGCCGCTGCCGTGGCCGGAGGTTTCTCCGAGCCAGCTGTAAGAGACACTCGCGTATCGGAATGTACATTTAGAATACAAAGCCTAGAACAAAACTAATGTTACAAGTTCAGTGAATGGCAGTTTGATCCACCACAGGAATATCCACTATGGGGATTATTTTGAAACTATTCGTTTAGAATAAAGCTCATCTGTGTTGCCTAGATACATGAAATACTTTTATATGAATGATGCTTGATAATCTAAGAGAAGATCACAAAGAGTCGGAATAAAGTTCCTACGATAATTAAATTCTCTGTTTATTTAATTTTCATGGTATTGATACATATTTTTATGGGATAACAATAGGCACAAGGCGTAAAACAACGACAGATCATAATGGGGTAACACAACTGTAAAGACGGGTTGAATGTCAATGTGGATCTATTTAACCATATTTTCTCAGTCAAGCGCCAGGTTTAGAACAGATGTCGATGAATAAATCTCTCGGCTCTTATCTATTCGGTGATTCTTTGAGAATCGTTGTTCTTGGGTGTATGCTTCGTCGATTAGGGAATAAAACTTTAGTTAAAAACATCCCTGGCCATTCTTTAAACGGAGTGGCTATGTTTACGGCAGCCGTAAATTTTATTTCTGACTTCATTCTTACGGCACCCACAAAATGATGACATAGACCACAATCAGCTGATGCTTTGCGCGAATTACGAAAGACCCAAAGAATCTGCCTCCTTGGAAAGACCCTAATGGTGGCTGTCTGTTCGTTAGCTAAGCTCCAAATAGGAGCGAAGTTTTCGACATTTTGTGAACTGCAGGACTTGGTTACAGAATATCAGACTGAGAATGTTGTTTGCTTTATGACTTAATTATAGATGTCCTATCTTTACATTTTGGTCATACTCATGAGTCATTAGTATGAAATATGGCATCAGCAAATACTAGCTTATTGTGTAGATGTACAGAAACACATAGATTACTTGTCAGCAATATGGCTAAGTTCATCACCATAATTGCAGGGTAAACGCCTGCCCACACCATAAGTAACAATGTTGAGCTGTATACACTATGTAGTAACAGTCACACGTTGTTCAGTAATTCTTGCTTGGCGCTCATAATTATGATGTGTAACTGTACTCTCGAACACGGAGTAAATGTTAAGTCCACTAATGTCTAGTCCTACTACTGTCAGGATAAAGAAAGGCCTTAACGAACTACCAATACAGTCTACTTTACACGATACGACTCTTAAATTTTGAAGATCTGAGGTCGGTCATCTCTCAAGACTACACATGCCTTCCGCTTAGTCTTTCCCACCCGTTTCTAGCTGCCGCTGCCACTTCTTTTATTAACAAAGCGATGTTAACATCAGTGTTAGACATAGTATGCTAACCTACAACAGCCTTCGAAGGCCCTAACTGTAATCATGTTCATGGCAGTCAGAGCATTGTGGTCTGCGTCATCAGTGGGTGCCGTAAGAATAAAAGAAATCTAAAAGTTACGGCTGCCGTAAACGTAGCCATTTCGTTCTTTAAATTTTACATTATTTTCTTCAGTTGAATATTTGTTAAACAGGACATCGAATTAAATATTGAGGGAAATGATAAATATTTCTTTCTTTCAATATATCCGGTAGAATACATGTCTTTGACGAATTTAAATGTTTGGACTGCAATTTGCCCAATCTTCTTTTCAGTTGAGGAGTCTAAAAATGTGATGTACTCATCAGGGTAACCAATATCCAGTTCTTATTCTCTTCCTTTACTCTATCCACTCCCGCCTCACGCCCTCCTCCCCATAAATAATGAAGGCTGACTTCTGGAGTGACCTGTCTAACGCTTTACTCGCCGGAGGTTCTGCTGCTGGTCAGGTTGGCAAAAGAGCTGATTTCTGGCAGACGCTCTCTGAGGCTTTGATCGCCGGAGGTACGGCTGCTGGCAAAAGAGATGTTGAGGTAAGGATTTAAATTAATTTTATGTGATCGTTCCTTGACTTGCAAAACAGATCGACTACCAGATTAAGCAAGTCCATTTACATGTGATACCCAGCCTCGACTATACTTTTTTTTTTTTCATTACCTTCTTCGTTGATTCACTTCTTGATGACAAAAATCTGATGTTTGGGCATACTAATTTTAGAAGAACCATACATTCAATTAACAAAACAAAAAAAGAAAAACCCAATATTATCTGTTAATAGGGAACCAGCAAACAAAATATGTTGTCTGAATGATGATTATTTCGCTACTCTTGAACATCCCATCATTTTATTGGACAGCATGAAATACAATGGTCAAACCAAATAATATCCCAATCAATGTTCCCACCATTGTTGTATGCCATAACGAATACCATCTTTGTTATATTGTTGATCTCTTACTAAGTTTTGAAAATAGCATGGAGTCCAGAGTGCATATTGTGGGAAAAAAGCAAAGACCAGAAAAGCATATTATAACACTATAAGCAGTACGACACGCATCAAGCTTAGACCTAAAGCATTTAAGTCACAGGGTCTTGCCATTAATTAGATTTTTCTCTCACTAAAACGCAGAAACCCGTCATCCTCAGACCGAAACAAGCAGCCATAAACAAGGATAAATGTGACAGATATCAATATCGCCGTTAGAAAATTGCAAAGATCGACTTTTAACTGACTGTCTTTCAAACTAAGCACATTTATAACTTATGTTTGCCCTCTGATTTGTGACTTCCATTTTAAAACAATTTGTCTATTTTCCTATAAAGGAGGACCTCATGACTGACCTGAACAATGCTGTGTCCATTGCCGCTACTGTGGCTTCAATGTTCGGCAAAAGAGATGCCCAGGTAGAACCTCCAGTTTATATTTATATTATGTGTTTCGGTATCAGTTCCAATACGAGAAATAGCAAAATAGACATTTGCAAGGATTTGTTACCCTACAGATCGATAGCTATTCCTTCTTATATTCTGAATTTCATTCCAGTCATTTGCAACATTAGTAGTAGTCATAAGAAAGCTAGACCATCACCTTTGTCATCTTAATTAACATGATAGTCTTTATGTTATATTTTAAATTATGTGTAAAATGTTGATAATATGATTCAGTTATACATGAACATTTTACAAGTCCTAACCATGACCAGAAAGCGAAAGCAACACGCTCCCGATCCCCCCCCCCCCGCCCCCACAAACACACATATACACACACACATACACACACACACACATACACACACAAATTGGTATTGCTAAGCCGGGAACAAGAAATATTTAACTTAATATTATATTGCTGGACTTAAGAAATACAACACTTGAAAATGATTCTACTGACGGACTTTAAAAACACAACACTTGATAGATAGAATCATTTTCAAGTGTTGCATCTTTCAATTCCTAACGAATACAGTCTTTGTTACATTGTTGATCCCTAACTGAGTTTTGAAAATAGCATGGAGTCCAGAGTACTTACTGTGGGAAAAAAGCAAAGACCAGAAAAGCATATTATAACACTATAAGGAGTACGGCACGCATCAAGCTTAGACCTAAAAAATTTAAGGTTACAGTCACAGGGTCTTGCCATTAATTAGATTTTTCTCTCACTGAATCGCAGAAACCCGTCATCCTCTGACCGAGACAATCAGCCATGAACAAGGATAAATGTGACAGATATCAATATCGCCGTTACAAAATTGCAAAGGTGGACTTTTAACTTGCTGTCCATAAAACTAAGCACATTTATAACTTATGTTTGCCCTCTGATTTGTGACTTCCATTAAAAAACAATTTGTCTACTTTTCTATAAAGGAGGACCTCATGACTGACCTGAACAATGCTGTGTCCATTGCCGCTACTGTGGCTTCCTTGTTCGGCAAAAGAGATACCCAGGTACAACCTCCAGTTTATATACATATATATATATATATATTTATTTATATTATGTGTTTCTGTATCAGTTCCAATACGAGAAATAGCAATAGACACTTGCAAAGATTTGTTACCCTACAGATCGATAGCTATTTCCTTCTTATATTCTGAATTTCATTCCAGTCATTTGCAACATTAGTAGTAGTCATAAGAAAGCTAGACCATCACCTTTGTCATCTTAATTAACATGATAGTCTTTATGTTATATTTTAAATTATGTGTAAAATGTTGATAATATGATTCAGTTATACATGAACATTTTACAAGTCCTAACCATGACCAGAAAGCGAAAGCAACACGCTCCCGATCCCCCCCCCCCCGCCCCCACAAACACACATATACACACACACATACACACACACACACATACACACACAAATTGGTATTGCTAAGCCGGGAACAAGAAATATTTAACTTAATATTATATTGCTGGACTTAAGAAATACAACACTTGAAAATGATTCTACTGACGGACTTTAAAAACACAACACATGATAGATAGAATCATTTTCAAGTGTTGTATTTTTAAATTCAGTCAGTAGAATTATTTTCAAGTGTGGCGTTTTTAAAGTATGTCAGTGAAATCGTTTTCGAGTGTTAAGTTTTTTAAAGTCCGTCAGAATACCATGAAATTTCTGATACTTATTATTACTATTGTTTTCACATCCCTACTCTCGCCTGTTTTGCCCATTGTGAAATTGACTCTAATGTAATCATTTCTTTCTTGCCTCTCCTAAGGATGATTTCTTCACTGACGTAATCAACGCTGTGCTCGCTGCTCAGTCCAATTTTGCCATCAAAAGAGATGCCCAGGTAGGACCTCCAATATCTTGCTAATCTGAGGTGTATTTATATTATTATTTTTATGTGGTATGTATCATATGAACAGTTTATCGGTATGATTAAGTATGCATTTTTACCGTATAAATTCAAACATGTACTATCCTTTTTTTCGAAATAAACAGAAACGTCTGAAGTGATTAGTTAATGCTATAGATCAAGTCTAGACACAGAAGTGAAATCATCTTCGCCTATTCTTTTTTTCATTCAATTTTGACTAAAACAGAATGAGAAGATGTTATACTTTGCAAATAATAATGCTAACTTTGATACTTGTGTTTATTGCAGACATTCATGCATTATACATTTCATTTCCACTATATTAAATAACAGCCCATATAGTAGAAACAACTATTCAGCAAGAGTTGGTCTGATCATAAGGCCTATAGCCTGATATTACGATTAAAAGAAATCACTATTTAAGGTCATTTGCAGGAATTTATGTTTATCAAAACAAACATATTGGGCATTGTCATATTGATTGAGCCTTAAGAGTGTTTGGTCTGGATTTTCCCCTCCTCTTCAGCCTCTCTTACTATCTGATCTTCAGTGGGCCAAAAATCGCTTTCTTTTATCAAGTGTCTGAATATCATTGTAATCCCTGTTATTCTCTTTCATCTATTAAGGATGATCTTCTCACTGATGTGAGTAACGCCGTGTCCATTGCCGCTACTGTTGCTGGAATGTTCGGGTTGGGCAAAAGAGATACCCA
>JBCAUA010011618.1:0-13113 GCA_038406235.1 Peronia verruculata | reverse complement strand
CCAGCAGGTTAAGCCAGAGGGGTTGTTCTATTAGTGCTGTTCTGTCAGGGCGACGCCGGAAAATAGCCACTTGCTATTAGAAAAAAGCCACCTACATAATAAATGACAATTACAAAAAAAAAAAAAAAATGACCCCACAAAACAGTAAGAAATATAATGAGCAGTAAGAAATAAACTGTAAATATAATATATAAACAGTAAGAAATATAGTCAGCAGGACTTTATCTCAAACAATAATCTACTTTGCTGAGAAATAAACTTGGAATGATACATAACAACATATGCATTATAATCTTTTTAAAAATCCGACTTTGCAAGGTAATTACGTGTACATTTATTTTATCATTTTATCAAAAAGATAAAGTCAGAAGAATTTGGTATCAAACTTTAAAAGAATTATTCATCATTCATTAGCATTGTGAAGTCCTCTGTCTTGCTATGAAGAGAAGCACAATACACTAGCAAGAAATTAAATATCATAGACAGAATAAGAAATTGCCTCGTCTTGTCGGATATTGTACATTTCAAAGTATTAATAATTAAATCCATTAACACTAAAACAATAAAAACATACACAAAAAATAAAACAACAAAAATTCTTCTAAATAAATACAGGTACAATTACAATAATAAATGAAAAGCAAGTCTATAGAAGAGGGTGTAAAAAGAGGATAACAAACAAAGTGTGCCTGTTCTGGATGCGCTTTTGTCACAAAGGAATAAGATTGACAGGTCACTGTCTATAAAGTTGTACGGGAGCCACCATCGCACTATTTTAACTGCCATTGCACACAAGTTTAAACAAAATAACCACGAAAAGGAAGAAGAAACAGAAGAAAAAGAAAACGAGAGAAAATAAAATATTGAGCAAACGAACTGAAAACTTTAACAGTTAACAAACTACTGTACAAAAACAAGATTTATATATATATATAAATATGAACAAAGTATGATATAATAGCACTAAGATTCATAAATGTCAGGGATTGTGACACTGCCTGGAATAATTCTCATAATGATCATTGCCATAAAATATGCTAGCAAATGACAGTCTCACTTGTGCGTAGGCAAAATGCAAATCTTTAGGGCTTTGAACAAGTTTACCTCATAACAAAAAAACAACAATGGTTTATTACTCACTTCAACCCTAAATACAGTAACATTCGCCAGCATATAGGATTGTTGTTGTTGTTGTTGTGTTTTGTTTGTTGGTTGGTTGGTTTATGCAAATTGAATATGTAAGAATTTTACCTCCACATTATTGATAACCATGTTATATAGAAAAACAAAAGATGCCAGTGACTTTCAATACTATAGTATAAGAGTGATTTGTCTATGGGCAACTGCAAACTTCACAAGGCTGTTTGGTTGTAAAGATTAAATGACTGGAGATAGATGGACATGTCAGTCCAAGAACAGAAATGTGTTTGTCAGATTGAACTTACAGTGGGAGAGTTCATTCTGGCTGTGAGGTTGTTAAAAGGCATAAAGTGAGCAAACATTTTATTTTCGACGTAAGAGACAGATGTGAAGGATGAGGGTGCATAGGAAGAAGGCGGACGTGTCAAGATATATTATCACTGACGTAATGTTGAGACATTATTGCGAATGGATATCTGTGCTCTTTTGCTGCTTGCATTAGTGCACGCAAGTGTATACAACAAACAAAAACAACAAAAACCCATTATACTGTTCAGCAGATGACCTGTAAATGTCAATAGTTTAGCAAAATCGTGTAATAAAAGCAATAATGGTAATGCACGTTACAATAATAATGACAAAGAATCGATGATTACCTACAGGTGGCACTGTCATATTTCAGTATCAGTTATTGTGAAAGTATTCGGAATAACTTTCGCCACGATCATTGCCAGACGTGTGCATAAAATTAACAATTGCATATATATAAAGACATCTCCAAATCAAGTAACACTCACCGGCATATATGAATTTATACTTCCGTGAAATTGAATGTCTATGTAACACTTTTCTACCACAGCAACAATGACTATTTAGAACAGAAAGAGTAGTGGTGGCTTTCATACTGTCATGTTCATGTGTCCATAATAACTGCAAAACCTAACAAGCAGTTCTTTTCTCTCCTGATGGGCAGATTGTTCAGTTGTTAGAATCTTATGATTGGAGATAGATGGACGTGTCAGTTGAAGGCATAGAAATGTCTCTGTCAGGTGTAACTCATGATGAGAGGCTGTGAGATAGAACTCATGATGAGAGGCTATCAGTTTGATCTCATGATGAGAGACTATCTGCCCCTGATTCTCTGTGCAGCTAACAGATCTATGCTGCGGCAGTCGTGATATCCTTCCCTGTTGCGACATATTATTCCAGGTGAGTTCGCACCTGCATGTATTTTAGTCCAGGGCTAAGCATTCCCATGATTTTGACTAGAAATGCAAGATCTTGACGTTAAGTGTGTATCAGTTGGTTTTCCTCTGAATTGTGCGAGAGCATATCTCAGTTCAAAGCTTAATATGCAAGGAATTAGCACGTAAAAATCGCCCAAAGAAAGCAAGATAGAAACAATCAGGGTTATAATAACATAGACATAATGGAGGGTTAATATTTCAGGATATAAATGGTCATATTAAGGAGTTTTCTTAATATGAGTACCCCTGGATTTGCTGAAGGATTTTATGTCTACGTTTAAAAAAGTGAAACAAGAGCATTAGACCAGACTATACGTGTTATTACAATCAGACATATTATTTACAATTTCTTTTTATTGGGAAGGTGGCAAGAGATAAAGTCAATTTATATCAAATTTACATCGTTTTGTTTCAGTGGGAAGTTAATAAACAGAAGCACTTGTAAAAAACAAAAACAAAAGAAAAGAAAAAGAGAAAAGCAAAGAAAGGAAGAAAGAAAAAGAAAAGAGAGCAGAAGATCAGGATTATTGTGAACAAAAAGCCACAAATGATAGCCAAAGACCATAATTAAATCAAATACTATGTTGTGATGAAGGCATTGCTTCATGATTTAAAGGTGCATGTTCACAATCAGAAGAGGCAAACGCAAAATGTTGGCAATATTGTCTAATTCATGCAGTTTGTTCTGTTATGAAACATTTTTATTTTCAATCTTTGAGCGGGAGTTTTTTAACTGATAAACGTGAATTGCCTTTACATACGTGTATATATTTCTATTTAGTTAACAACCATCCTGTCCATACGTGAAATTTCTGTCATTCTGAATAGTTATATTTCATAGGCTGCCTTTTATTGCTGCCTTAACCTTGTTGGCCAGTTTTGTTTTGAGTCTAATTTCTTATGCCAAAATCTAAGACGGTGCTGAGTAAAATATAACACATAAAATATTTTCAATGGAGCCAAATCTTGAGGCATATTCTTTCTCTCTGACACACAACTGGATGTTCTTAGAACGGAAACCCTTAGGTTCCTTATTATCCTTGACCTCTTTTGGGTTAGAGCACATAGGACCTCTAATAAAGGACACATTTCTCAATAATTCCTCTTCCTCTCTTGTATCCTCACAGTTATTTCGACACAGCTTGACAATCTGCTTCCACTCTCTCTCACGCTCTCTAGGAGTCAAATCTTTCCCATTTTCTTCTTCTGCATTCACTATACTTTCTGGGACCTTAAAAACAACTACAGCTTGAGGTCTTCCTCCCCTCCCAGCCCCGCTCCACTTTTCTGCATTTTTATACTTTTCAGAGATGTAAAATCCGTCGGCGTTGGAAAAGTCTTGCGCCGGTTTTCCCTTGCTTAAGATTATTCCACTTTGCAAGATAGACTTAGCATGATCATGTCTTGTTCCATGATAAAACAATTTGCACCTGTTAGCTCCATCTTCCTGTCCCTGTAGCTCTGAAATTTTCTCCATAATTTTGTCACGACCCAACCCAGACACATTGAGGACATTGACAGGCCACGTTGCTTGTCCATGTGCTGAAGATGACTGCGACTCAAGGCGACCTTCAATGGGAACATCTTGTTTGAAGACGTTGTCAGTATTGCCCTCCTGGTAAGGATACCTGGGTGCGTTGGAAAACAGAGGATGACGGGAAGTGGCATGATCAAGATATCTCAGAGCCCAGAAAGATGGTGACTGCAAATCGATGAGGTCATCTGGAATGCTCTCACAAATTCTTGAGGCTCTCTCAGTTGTAAATCCAAGCTTCTCCAAATTTTTCAGAAGACCATTTTTTCCTGGACTCTGGTCGATATTACCTTCTGCTAAAAGGTCCATCTCCCTTTCTTCAGTAAACTTCTCCAAGAAATAAAGGTCAGATTGATGACATCTAGTCTCAAGATCCAATGCACTTAAATCTTTGCCAATGTCTTCTCTCAAACCTAAGATATCACACATGATATTCTCTTCCGTTGTTTGGAGACATTGATAGTGGTCAATGAAAAGAAAATGAAGCTTCTCATCTTTCATGCTCGTCTTCACATCACCTATCTCCTCTTCCACATTTGTCAGGTCATCTAAGGATGGAAGAGCAGCGCTTTCAAAACCCAGACTTGTCAATGAGTAAAAGTCCATAATTTTGTCCACAATTGTGGTCAGGTTTTCAAGACTTGTTTTCACCTGAGTGAGTTCATTGATTGCTTCTTCAGATGAACTATCATTGTCTTTAGAGTTCTCGACAGATTTCTCTTCTTGATCCAACACGGCACTCAGCTGATGGTTATAGGACGATCCTAAAGCAAGGAAAGAGAGGGCCTCTTCAATTGTTCTTACAGGACTCGCTGGTGACTTGTCATCTTTGGGCTCTTGTATTATGGGTAAAATGGAAAGAAAACCGGCTATGTTTTTCCATTGCTGTGGAGCAAGAATTGTCCACTGTGGCAACTTCTGATTCACCCTGAGTTTCAAACCAGTAATGTCATACAAAGATTCCCAACATGTTTTCAGTAAGGGAGTTCCTACTGTGAGGAAAGGATCCTCACTACTATGGACAGGACTCACCAAGTGGCCATGTGGATGACTGGCAATATCAGTTTGAGAAGCCGCATCTATACCTTCGTGGAAAGAAAGATAAAAGAAAAAAGGTCCTAAAAGGTAAATGTGAAATCAGCTTTGAAAATGAATAAATAAATAAACAATAATAAAATGATCCACAGAATTATATATTACTAATTAGGTGATAATTATTGTATCCAGAACACCTGTTAGGTTGCAAAGAAGATCTATCCTTGGAAAGTCAGAGAGTAAAGTAGAATTCTTTGCATTTTAGACGAATCTGTCTGGATTTATAATGATTTTTGTTTGTTCAGTAGTTCAGTAGTCAGTAAAATTGTAATCAAAGTTCACTCGTGAAGGAGGGTAAATGGTATTAGCAAAAACGGAAACACGGAGAAAAAACACGGAGAAGGACAAAAAAGACAAAACAAAACAAACAATCAAACTAACAAGGAACAACAACAAAGTACCCTGGCTGATGACGTCAGTAAAAGGGGAAGGGCTTTTTTTCATGAAAAAAGGGCTGATGGACTGATCACCATTCCTATACTGATATGATCAGAACAATAATAAACAGATTTTATTAGTAAAAAGAAATAACTTCTGTGTATTTCTTTTTCAGTCTGAACTATAACATTAATTAAATTTATCTCTTTCCATCGCTCATGCTCACTGAGCTTTGGGACAATGCATATTACTCTTTCACTAGCATCTCTCTCCCACAACACTGATATTTTTTTTTTGGGGGGGGGGGTATATTTTTGAAACAGCCAAATTTTCTCTTGGATATGAGAGAGTATGAGCATTTCATCATAAGGAAAATAATCTCATAAATGTTTTGATATATCGTTGAGCAACCAAATATTTCTCACATAGAATGCCAGAACTTCAAGAAACTGATGTTCCAAGACAGGCCTAGTTATTTTAAATGTAGATTACATGTGCTGTTCCAAATTTTCCAAGAGTTTGCGATTCTCTTGTTGAGCCTGTTGCAGCATGTCTTCCAATCTACAGTTCTCTTTCTGACTTTTCTTCAGTTTTTCTTCAAGGCTGGAAAAATCTGTCACTCAAACGATGTAGGCAGTCCAGATAATATGCACGCATGCATCAAAATACAAACATGACAGCTCTAAAGTCTTTGTTTTTAAACCATACATTTATGGATTTTCTGATCATCTTTACTTTTTTTCCAATGAAAAAAAAAAGCGAGCAAAAATGAAAGACACCCTGTACACATCATCAGACAATTCTGGCTCAAAGAACCATAGCATGACAGAAACAATTATAATTTCTACAAAATGGAAAAAAAATGACCATGTCATTTGTATAAATGCACCCAAAAAAATCTACATCAATTAGAAAAGAACTCTGAGTAGAAGTTTCTGATTCAACATGCACTTCCTCTGAAAACACAAATGCCTATTTAACACACCCATTTCAATTCATCTTGCCTGGCAGATTTTACTTACAACAGTGATAAACCTATTACTGCTATAACTATGTCTAATTGGATGGGAAATGTGTTAAAAACGATACATAAAAATTCACTGATATTTTCTTTAAAGAACAAACTAAAAACTGACTATATTCAGACAGTGCTTTCTTATATGCAGGTTCACCCATCTGATATTATGCTTAGCAAATTTCATTGTGTTTTCTGTCAACTCATTTTCTTGTCCTGGGGGCTACCTAGGCCTACAACCATGCTAGGCCTAGATCAAAGATAGTAGTTGTAAAATAACAAGATAGACAGGCGGGCCCCAGGAAGGGTCCGAGGTCAGAGTCCCGGTGGGGGTCCAGGGGACGAATTTTAGGGTATCTCAAAGCAAAATCAGGCCATTTCCTGCAATCATTTTGCATATTTTAAGGCAAATATAGGTATTACAAATGAAGAGTAAATTACTATATAGGCCTGCATTAAAATGAATAGTCTATGGTGTGTGATGTGCAGTTGAAAATGAAATCCAATGGCAATAGATGTAGGGGAAAAACAGAGCGCTGATCATACAGAAGAAAAACTAAGGAGCATCAATTTTCATAAAGCATTCTCCCTGCGTATACCTGCAGCATCTTCCTAAAACGACTGACAAATACTTCTTGTATACTAGTCTAATAGATTACAGTTCTCCTATTCAATGCGTCCAACAAGGCTTCATCGTCTCCGCCCGTTTGTTGGTCCCATAGAAAAATTGGCCAAAAGGCCAGGAGATGCACGGCCCCCTATTCTCTCACGACATCGACCTCGTGGAAACCAAGCCAGCTGTCAATAACTATGCTGCCGACCTGATCTCACAAAAACGTTCTTCCAAATTCATGGACAGTGAACTCTGGACATCGCTCTGTCAACGGTACAACGGCTGAGCTCTCCGTACTCCCAGCGTCTCACCATGACCTCTGCTATGGTTACGAGGCCAAACCTGTCAACCACCAATGGTATATCCATACCGTAGTCTGGGTCGCGATCATTCTAGCTTCGAATGGGCAGCCAGTGTTACATCTATAATTTGACGATTGTAAATGTCTCCCAACCCGTCATCGTGGCCAATTTCTTCCGAGCCAACAACCTCCTTGTCGACTTCCACAACAAGCACTGGCGTCTTCACATCATTTCCATCTCCCGCCATGGAGCCCCTGGCATCGCTGTGCTGCAGAGGGCCCACAATTAGTTCCACGCACTTCTTGCTTTCCGATGATACCTACTTCAACCAATGTTTACCCATACCGATCCAACATAATCCAACCATGCTCCAGCACAACGCTCTCGCCATAGAAACTTCAAATTACCAAAGGCGGAGTTCGAGAATATGAAGAGACTTGACATAATCCAGCCCACGAACAGTCCTTGTGCTTCTCCACTCCACATGGTACCCACACCTAACAGCAGCTGGCGCCCATGTGGAGATTACAGTCGTCTCAATGACGTGACATCATCGTCCTAGACCCACATCCAGGATTTTCCCTCACACCAAGCAGGACGCAGCATCGCCTCAGAAGTCGACGTCCTCCGTAGCTGTCACGAAATCCCGGTCCACCCTTAAATAGCATTGATCACGCCATTCAGTCGTTCTGAGTTTTTGTGCATGCCTTTGGCTGAAGAACACACCCAAGACCTTTGGGCGCTTTAAAGACATGATCATCAAGGACCTAAAGAGGATCTATGTTTTTATACTGGGCATTATCCTGACCAGAAGAGAAATAATATGTCCAAAATCTCAACGTCCTCTTCGACCAAGAGCACGATGTGGTCATCAACCGCGAAATGTATGTCTCCAGGATCGAGGAGATCGAGTTCATCGGCCACCTGGTCAACAAGACTGGCATCACATTTCTTCCGCACAAGATCGACACCGTCCCCCTGTTTTCTGCCCCACAGACGACCAAGGCTTACAGCAGTGCGGTTATCTTCTATCACCGGTTCATCCCTGGCGCAGCCCAACATATACATCCTCTATACCTGGTCCTCTGCGTTAATTTAAAGAACTCCTCTATCCAATTGACACTTTCGATGGACAAAGACTCGCAATGCACGAAGTCAGCCCTGGCACAAGCCACCTTCCTTGTCGACCCCCAGCCTGATGCCCTCTCGGCAGTCACTGTCAACACGTGGGAAATTAAACTCTATAATGTTATAGAGAAACCAGAGCGCGGACAGTGACGCCCGCTGGTCTTCTCCAGCCGACAGCTCTCGACTTCAGGGCTCACTTACAGCGCTTTCGGCAGTGAACTTGTAGCCTTGTACTCTGCCGTACATCACTTCCGACACTTCCTGGAGGGCGAACCGTTCACACTTTACACAGATAACAAGCCAGTAACGTTTACTATATCTAAGATCTTCGAGTCATGATCAGCCCGCCAACAAGACCATCTCTTGACCATCTCAGAGCACGAGCCGGACATCTGGAACATCTAAGGAAAGAAACAGAATCCAGTGACAGACCACAGCTCAAAGCCCTGAATGATGGCATCGACTACACACAGCTGACAAATTGACAAGTTCGAGGATCACCAGGAACTGGCATATTGAACTGCCATCACCGATACCGAGTGGAGGTCATCCCTTTGGGTATATCAGGCAAAACGATCATCTGCGACACCTCAACTGGGCATCCTCGTCCCATTGCCCTTCAATCCTGGTGTCGACGGATCTTCGACACAATACATGGTTTATGCCACTCAGGAATGAGAGCTACCCGCCTCCTCTTAGCTCGCAGGTCTGTCTGGCACAGCATGGCTTCTGATGTTAGTGCCTGGCACCGCTCCTGCGTGTCCTGCCAACAGGCCAAGGATAGCCTTCACACATAAACTGCTGTATCAGTCTTCCTACCTCCATCAGCCCGCTTTGACCATATCGATCTTGTCGGGCGGGTCTCTCCCATCTTCCCAGGGCCATGCTCACTATGACTGATGAGTATATCCGTTGCCTGGAGGCAATCCACGACCACGACCACGACCTCCTCGACTCTCGCCTCTTTCATCTCTCACTGACTGGATCTTAAGGCCCTCACTTCAGACCGGGGAATCCAGTTCCCTCACAGCTCTGATTCCAGATCAACGCCAGCTTGGGGTGCACTTACGCCACACTTCAGTTTTCCACCGAGTCAAATCGCCTGGTGGAACAATTCCATCATCGCCTCAATGAGACCCCTAAAGTGGATTTCCCACTGTGGCTCATGCTCTGCCTCAGGACCACGCACAGAGACAACACTAACACATCCTCGGCCGAGTTGGTCTTCTCCGCCCCACAGTTGATCTTCTCCGTCCCCGGCGAGTTTTTCCCTGGCACAACCTCAGGACCATCGCTACCTGGAACTGAGCTACAATTTTTGTATTCTCGGTGGGCAGCCTACGGCCTTTTCCCTTCCAAGGCCTTCATCCTGCAAGACCTGCAAACATCCCAGTGCGCATTCATCACGCACGTCGCTCGTCATTCCGAGTTCTTACGGCGTGACTCTGGCCCGTAGAGGGTGGACCAATCCGAGGACAAGCTTCTCACCCTCGAGATTGTCACGAAACTTGAGACCATCTCAGTTAATCCTCTCAAACTCACCTATCTGGATTCTGACTTAACCACCCACGTAGCCCAGTAACCTCTTCTCGGCCGCGAAAACGGCCCACCAAACCCAGCACTTTCCGGTATCTGTCTAGTCTAAAGCGGACCTCTATCCACAACATCGCCCACAATGCATCAGACGCGCTCTGACCTTCACACTCATCTTCCAACACATTTCTAACACCAGCAGTCAGGACTGGGAGGGGGTGATGGAGGGGGGAGTAGCGACCCTGGATACTTTTCACCCTGTCTGCCTGGAACAGATATCGCATCAGATTTTTTCCCGTAACTTATTAAGTCCTTTAAGAAGGTTTAAATGAGAAAATCTCTCTGTCAGATTGGCACTTTGGCACTCCTCTGATTCTAAAAAGCAAGGTGATAGTCAATAATCTAGGCTTTCGCTTATCACAGGGTCTACTAAAAAGACCTCTCGCGTGTCGCTTACGATTCAATCGCTTCCCACCATCGCACCAGACACTTTTATGTAAACTTTCACCAGATACTCAAAAATAAACTTCCTTCTAACATAAAAAAGGAAATTCTCTTTTATTAGTGCCGCTTTAGAGCACACTTCTGGACTGTATGGCATAATCAAAGTGAAGGCACTCTCGGCTTTGACAAACAAAGATATGGAGATCATAATTATATAGGCATTTAAAGAAACAATATTGGAGAAAAGTTCGTAACAGGAAGCCAGGAAAGACCAAACAAACAAACAAAAAAAGAAGAAGATATGGAGAGAGGACTAGTATTTGAGAAATAGAAATGTTTTGAGGCTAACACAAACCAAAGACAGTGAGAAGTTTCACTCACAACATACATGAGAGATCTTTCATCACAAAGACTTGTCATGTGTCGATGTTACCAGACTTTCAGTCAAAACTCACATGATGTTTTCACTGGCACACAGTGCCTTTAGATTGATCAACCGAGATGTCAATATATAGGTTACAATTATTATTGTTTCATGTGCTGATCGTATGCCATACAAATAATGTCTACACATTCTCATATTTTCCGGGAGCTTAACTTTCAGAAGTTGCTCCATTGCAATCAGGATATACACTAAGCCAAACATCGTCAAAAGCGGCAAATAAAATCTTCTTACAAATTTACTGATTTACTACGGCGTTCTTTAGATTTGTTCCTTTGCAGATATATATCTTTCTATTTTTATTTTTTTTTTTTACATCGAAATGTTTCTCCCTTTCCATCTCTCTCATTTTTCAGTGATCATTCTCTCTCACTTTCTCTCTCAGTTGCAACTCTCTACTTTACTTGTCTCATTTATTCAGTTTCTGTATCTTATTTATAAACTTTCTTTCTTCTCGTGCCTCCTCCTGTCTTTCTCTCATTTCTTTCTCTTTCTTTTTCTCCCTCCGATCTCTCATTGTATGGGCCCTCTGCTCTGGAATCTCCTCTTTCTCTTCTTTACGTCTTTCTCATCTTTCTGTACCCTTTCTTCTCCTTATCTCTTTCTTTATCTATCTGTTCAGTTCTTCCATCAATCTGTGCGTTTATACTCTCTCGTGGTTGTATTACATTTCTTTCTTGTTGTTGATGCTCATCTGTCATCCCATATAGTCTACAAGTATATAACTGTGAAAAGACAAACTATTTCAGTAAAACGGTGGTAAAAGGTTTGTCACTGTCAAAAATTTATTGTAATCGAACTGTCTCAATGATATTTATGTATCATTTGTGCATATTTATGTACCTACCGTTTTTCTCTCCTTGTGCCCTAAGTATCCTCTTAAGGTTGGCGTTATCGGCACGGATACTGTCCAGCTCATTCTTCAATATTTTGTTTTCCGATTCTAGGGTTTTCTGTCCCTCTTTGGGCTCTCGTATTCCTTCCACAGTTTCCTCCTTTTGTCCTGCAATGAGAGACCGTGTGTTATACTCATTTCTAACATTTACTGTCCACGCAACCAAATAAGACTAAGATAACCAGTTTTAATCTTTGTACAGTTTCTTCAACTGATGGATATCTTTGGATCTTGTGCATTTTTTTTCAAATCATCCATTAACAGTTATGGCAATTTTTCTTCTCTGTACTAATTCTTACATCAAACTTCATTAATAATAATTTTTTTAATTGTTTTTTTTTTAATTTATTTATATATTTATTTACTTTTTAATCACAATTTTTAATAAAACTTTAAACAGGAATGTCCTTTTCAGGGAAATCAGTCAGAAACGTATTTATTATTATTATTATTATTTCAAAATAAAAAAAAAAGCCATAGAAACAAAGACAATTGAGTCACCAGTAGTTATGTTCGGTGTAGTGTCAGTTTAAAATAAAATAACTTATCGTGTCACTGATTCCATGCAAAAAAAAAGAGACAAGCAAGCAATCAAACAGAGAGAGAGAGAGAGAGAGAGAGAAAAGAAAATGTTTCTCACATCATACACGAGAGAACTGTAATCACACAAAGTTGCCTTGTGTTGATGTTACAAAACCCTTCACTCAGAACTCAAAAACTGTAATGTTATTTGATTATTGCCATGTTGTTTAAATAACATAAACTATGTAATGGCATACCATTTATGGATTTCATTTTTACACACTATCTCAAGTCGAGATGTATATTATATTTGCTAATGACTTACCACACACACAATACCAAAAAATTCTCATACTTTGCACGAGTTCGACTACCTCCAGACTCTGTCTCATTACAGTCAGGGTGTTTTTCCGTAGATTAATTTTTTGCTGTTTTCCTTCAAATCATTTCTCTCTTCTTACCCTACTCTCAGTCCTTTCTGTACTCTCTCTGTTAGACCCTTTCTTTCTGTCTCTGATTTTTCTGAATGGTATTGATCTGTTATTCTTTACATTAATGTGGTTTTTCTTTTTCTTCCTTGGATCTTAGCTCCTTAACTCAACTTCAGGTCTGACTCTTAATGCCTCTCTACTTGTCCCTGCTTCCATTCACCTATCAATCAATCCATCCATTCATTTATCCATCTATCCATCTATCCATCCAGCCATCCATCCATCATTCCATCCTTCCATTTACCCTTCCATCCATCCATTCATGCATACATACATACATACATACATACATACATACATACATACATACATACATACATACATACATACATAC
>JBCAUA010011607.1:0-13113 GCA_038406235.1 Peronia verruculata | reverse complement strand
TATATATATTTCAATCTATAATTAGGAAGTTGTTCTGGAAAATCAACTGATAATGATTCTCATGTGGTAATAGAAGCCAAGTCTGTCTTTTTAAGATAACATTATGAAAAAAAAAAAAGTAATGCAAAAAAATGGTACAGGTATCATTGGCACATTCTGGGATTCTGTGAAGTAAAACCAAAGGACTTCAGAGAAACAACTACCCATGAAGGCCACGGACTTTAGTTCAGTGGCTAGAGAGGACGAACATGAACAAGGTGTTGGACTTTTTGTTCACAAGGATACAATAACACCGTCATGGGTTGTCAGGCAATTTCCGGCCGGCTGATGACCATTGGTCTCAGGCGTCACTAACTTTCAACATCACAGTAATACAAGCATGCATAAACAACAGCTATAACTACGAGCAAGAGAAAATTTCTAGGAATGATTTCAAAAGGTCTAGATTGGACACAAAGGGAAAAGACAACGTTGTCGTGCAAGGAGACTGGAATGACAAAGTGCAAGAGGATGTTTACGAGGACTGGAATGAAACATGAGGGCACCACTGCAATAATGAGTCCAACAAAAGGGGGCTGAGGCTCCTGGGGTTCCTCAGTTACAACAACCTCAAACTAGTGATCACATTTGGTACACACAAGGCATTCAGGAGGTGGACATGGAACAGCCCAAGAGGTGAACACCACAGTCAGACAGACTACATCATGGACAAATGACGCTTCCAGTTGAGTGGGAACATTGCCAAAACACGGAGCTTTCTAAGGGTTGATACCGAGAACTACCATGACCTTGTGATGATGACCTTCAGGCTTTGAAGATGTGGACTGAATACTGCTCCGAGCTGTACAGTCAGAACCACACAAAAACTAGAGGTATTGAATGACTCTCCATAGTGTACCCAGGTACTTCTGCAAAGAGATAGTTGTAAAAAAAAAAAAAACAGGCCTTCTGGCACCACAATCATGGACATATTTTCATAAGATGTCTGATGTTCTGAAAATACCTGATAAAAAAAGCAAAGACAAATTTATTTGCCTCCGTGATACCACTCATTTCTCTAACGTCTGAACCAAAGGAAAACTAGAGGTATTGAACGTCCCTCCATAGTGATGTCACCACAATCATGGGCATATTTCCGTAAACACATCCGATGTTCTCGTGGGAGATAAACCACTGATGGCGGCTTACACCATCTGCAGGTGGAAACAGAGAACCGACTTAGAAAACCCTCCCCCCCCCCCCCGGGGGGAGGTGATGTAGCCAGAGACGCAGTTGCACGACGCATATTTGGGGTGTGCTCATCAATCAAGAAAAGAACCCAAACCTAGTTTTCACTGCAAAGTCTACCAGGTGCCTTTCTGTGCTCAAATGTGCTTTGAACTGTACCATATGGAACAAAACTTTTAAGAAGCTCGACAGAGAGCTAAGGACAATCAGTGGTTTATTTTTTAATTTTTGTGTGCACTTTGGATTTACTACATCGGTAAGTTAGAAAGATACATTTGATGAACAAATATGCCATCCTCAGTATTCTGTCATTCTTTGTTTGCACATTTCGAAACAAAATGTGGTGCCGGTTTCTTTTTTTTTTCTATTCACACTATACATCTACATAATGCACAGAGCAGCCCACCTTTCCATGATTGTTATGAACAACGCCGACTGTAGCTGAAAACATATAGCCAAAAAAAGAGAGGGGCAATGTGTGAATGGGGATGGGACTATCATTATGCTGCGAGCAGGTCTAGATCCAGAAGAGAACAAAAAATCTATCACTAACCAAATCAAATGAAGACCCTGTGCTAAGTGACTGGCGATGCCATGATACCCTCGGCAAATGGGTGGGACGGTCAGGATCTAACATAGCTTGTAATACTCATACAAAAATGTACATTAGGTCACCACAGGCCTTCATGCGGTAAGCATACAAACACCAGTATTCCTAGTGGCAAAAGATAGTAGGACCACTACTCGTGGCAAATGCCCTGGATTACAGCAATCATAACAACTAGTCCAGTCTACTACAACGTTTGCATTTCTCTAGACCTACACAAAATGGTGTTAAAAAAAAAAGAAAAGATTTTTCTTAGCTTTTGATGTAACCACATTGATTCATTTAGAACAGAATGAATGGCTCAAATGTGATTTATTTACAATTTCTTCATCATCGCTATTCTCAAATTCCATCTCTTCATCTTCAACCATAGTAATGTCAAAGAAGTTCTTTCCACCACAAGAGCTTTTGTTTCCTTTCCCCAACTGAGGAAGTGCTTTGCTCACTTTGGTCACATGATAAGTATCTTCGGGCAGCCGATAAAAGTCTCTGTGGACACATATATCTCATCCTTGACAGGCATCCCATATTTCTCAGTAGGAATCAGGGCCAGACCTCTTCAAGGCAGTCTTTGTTAACACAAATGAATTGCTATAGTTTCAGCATGGAAAACTTGAAGTGGTTGGTATCTCAATCTGTCCACCCTTGGGGGGCGACCAAAGTTGCCTGAAGTTGTCTCTCAATGGTATGCATCCTTTGAGCCCTGTAGAGGAAGTCATCAACACATAAAGGGGAGAGTGATTTCCTGAGCCTGCTTATCTGCAGTGGAGCTGCATGTATGTCATGGAAAACCTCACCCTCCCTTTCCTTTCTTTGAGTCCTCCAGTCCCCCTCCATCTATCTGTTTAGCCTACCCTTCTCTTTGAAGGCCATATGAGGAAGGAGGGCGCCTGGACCCCATCAGAATCAAAGATAGAAAGACTGGACTGTGTATATTTAAATAGGCTTTGTCAAATCCAGCTGAATATGTTCATTGTTATTTATTGAACACCATTATGATTACTGTTTTTCAAATTGCTGTAATCTAGAAAACATTTTGCAACAAAGCTAAATCAAACATTAAAAAACTAAATTACAGTGATAAATCATAGTGATATACATTATGCATAAAAAATGTTAGGAATAAACTAAGTACATTGCGGTTAAGTCTGAGAGATGTTGATATTTTGGGGAAAACAGAATCTGTCCATGTCAGGTACTGATACAATAATAATAGATGAAATTAACAAATCCTTTCACAGTTTAAAATTTTGACTGTACCCAGTTACACCTGTAGTGCTACATCGATGATCAGGCACTGCTATACCGAGATCTAATTATGAACTGGAATATTTAACAGAAGCATTCTGCTTGGACGATACTCAAATATTTGCTGCTGCAACTCTTTGACTTCTAAGTTTCCAAACAGTTTTTAGACTAAATCAATTTGTATGTATGAAAAATATCAATAGTGGGGCACAAAAATTCCAATAACTTGTAACATCAAAACAACTTGAGTAGTGTTTTGAATTTGGCATCAATTAAAGCAGAAATTTATGGACAATCTTGGACAAAATAGAATGAGGAAAAAAAAAAACATAATATGGAAACATTGTTAGTTAGCAGAGAGGTAAATAATAAATCATAAAATAATATCAACATTTCCTACTCACTCCAATAATACTGTTTATACACTGGGTGTTTATCACTGCTATTCCAATATACTTTTATCCTGAGAAACAGACTAGATCTATATTACAGTCTGCCATTGGAATTTTCCCACAATATCTTTTAAACAAATATTTATTGCCCAGCAATGGACAAAGAGCATTGGTTTGTTTACCTCGTGGAGAGTTACGAACTCATGCAGATACAGTCACACACATTATTTTTTCATCTAAACTTTGTAATTTTGTTATTGTTCTTTATCCTCTGTACCTTTTGGTTTGCCTCCTGTTGGCTGTGCCTTATCGGACATCAGACCAATGTGGATTAGACAATTGCATTTTCGTTTGGTATTTCTGTTGTCTGCTTCCCTGACCTTTCACTTCCTGATGTAATGTCGTTCCACCGGAAGTCTACTTTTACAATGATTTATACAAACAAAGTCTCGATCTGATGTAATCGAAACAAACTACAGACCACATTAGACAACCCAGCACTCAGTCCTTCTGCGACAATTATTATGGAAGCTAAAACATCAGCACAGAGTGGGCAAGAAGCTAACATAGTGCTCCATGGTGCTTTTAATGTTTTTCTTTTTTTTTTTCGTGAGAGCGTATCTACTTCTTGAATAACACACAATCAATTACAAAGTTTAATATCTAAACCAGCACAGAGAGGGCAAAGAGTGAAAGTAGTGCTCTGTTGTACTTTTATTTATTTACTTTTTCATTAGAGTGTATCTATACTGCTTCAATAACACATCGATCACTTATTAAGTTTCTTACCTAGGACTAGACTCTACACACAAACCTAGATCTAATTAAGATTTTCAGACACTTAACAAAAACAGAACTAAAACTAGACATAAATCTATAAATTAATCACCAGCTGACCATTGTGCTAAACGTCAAGTCATTCTAGATCTAGAGACTAGATAATTTTTATAATTAATGGCAGATTTATGCAACAGAACCTTGGCTTGATCTAGAATCCAGACATGAGAGCGATCAGTCTAGGTGCTAGATCTAGATTTTATAGATCTAGATTCAATTCTTGTTAGACTCCTCTAAAACTTTGACCTGAATCTAGATTTAGATTTTGATCAACTTTCAACAGAAGTTGCTGAAATGTTACTACTAAAATTTGACGCCATCCCCCCCTCCCTTTCCCCTTTCACCCAGAAAAAAAGACATGAATCCGGAGTGTCTATATCTATATCCAGATCTAGATCTGAATCTAGATTAGATCTAGATCTAGATCCAAAATAGATGGACCCACAACTGTGCCCGACCAACCATTGTACCATTGAGCTACTGAGATAGATCTATTTGCAGAGAATCTTAGTTCTAGATTAGAATGATCTGGACATAGAAACTATAATTGATTGCAAAACCACATTATGAAAATTCGACCGAAGTTTGTCGAGATACTACAGATCTAAATTCGGCGCTTTTTCGGCTATCCCCACCCCTACTTATTTGGCTATATTAAGTGCCCACCAAATAATAGAACAACCCCGACGGCTTAACCAACTGGGACCCTTGACCAGCGCAACTCCAACCTAACGCTAACATGTAGGTCCCATGAGCCGAATAAGTATTGGTGGGAACCGCAGAAAAAGTGCCCCAGATTCTAGAGTTTTAGATCTAGATCTAAATCTAGTAGTTCTAGAACTAGACTCTGACTAAATTCTCGATTACAGATTACCCTTACGTTTGACCTGGATCTGGATTCAGATAGATCTAGATCTAGATCTTGATATTGATGTGCAACAATATGTTAATGTGCAATTGTAAATTAAACAAAATAATAATAATAAGTTCTTACCTTTTGTTCTTCCTGAGGGTTCAAACAGCTCTCAGGTTTCCTCTAGGCTAGTTAGGACCAAATTCATGGCGTCAGTCGAACTTCCGATAGCAGTCAAACTTTCCGGATTTTTAAACTTAAAATTACAAGTTAGAGCTAAGAGACACATGCACGTACGAAAGAGAAAAAGAAAACAACAAAAAACTTTCAGATGTCAGCAATTTGATCTTTATGTAGACGAACTTTACTTTCATATACTATTTTTCATAAAATATCTGGGCCAGCTTTTTGTCTAGAGCCTTAATTGAACCTGAGGTGAAATTCGATATTACTGTTTTTATTAGATTTGGCTTTATCCTCCTTTCAGAAACTGCCAGCTCGGGTTAACTTTCAAGTGAGTGTATCATTTCAGGCGGCTGTATATTGTGTATAGTCCGTGTGTATCGACGTATATCGACAAAATGAGGACCCTCTAGAAATTTTGGGAGGTGACGCAAGACCTCCTAATGATTTTATTTATGCACAAACATTATAAGGAACCACATTTTGTATCTCCTATGCTGGTGTGTACCTCATATTGTTAGTCGTGCGTCACGCGTTGTACCTCATATGTCATGCCACACAAATACATACACACAGACACACACGCACACACATACACACGCACACACACACACACACACACACATTATGGACAAATTTTAACTCTTGTTTGTATCTCTAGGGGAGCCCAACGATTTTAGACGGGATGAGGATTGTGTACGGTACGACATCTTTTTCAGCCCCCTGAATGACGTCAACTGCAATGAGTATTACCATCACCACATCTGTGAGAGGGATCCATCTTTTCCCTGACCTCCTCTCGTAGGTCGACAGTTTGAAACAGTGAGATTGGAACATATTATTGTGAGATGAGACACCTACCAAATCAGGCCCTCGTCACATTTTCCTCATATGGACATATTGGTATCATTATCTGCGATATTCTTTTTTTTTTTTTTTATGTGTGTGAAAAAAAAAAATGTTGTTCTACCTGAAGTAGTAGTCGAGATATTGAAAATTAAAGACAGTGGAGGTGATCTGTTGCTCCAGCTGAATTTAGTGAGGAAATGGCCGATTATTTTTTGTTAATGTGTTTCAAGCTTATGTGTTTGCTTTTCTCGTAACCCTCCACACTAACTTTAGCTTTATATCTGTGTCGGGAATAGTTCATATTCGCCTAAGCACAGATCTGGAAATCGCCGGCTGAGTGTTAGTACCCCCTACTGAAAATAAACATCACGAAATCCTACAACATTAGTGTTGAACACAAAACTTCGGGAAAAACGTGATGCCGGAAGTAGGTCATACTTTCTTCTAGGATATTAAATCATTAGCACTACTGACTGCTACTATTATTTGGAGGCCATCTAGGTTCAATAGGTTCACAGTGGAGAGTTTAAGTGACACATTTCCTCTACACCGTAACAGGGTCAAACCGAAAAGTGAGTCAAATTTATGAATAGTTTGGAGTGTTTGTACCCCCCTGTTTAAAATAGATGCCGGTATTTCCAATCTTTCTCTTGGTCGAAACAAATCTATTTATATCCTTCCTTATGCTCAAATTGTCGATTTTCGATTTTTATTATTATTATTTATTATTATTATTATTTTTTTTTTTGCTTTGTTTTGTTTTTTAAGAGGAATCATTTCTGTAGAAAATTACAGGTCCAGAATGTGTCCATGATTACAGAAGTATTTATTGCAGATATTTTTATAGATGGACGGTAGTCAAAATTCAGTAAAATTCCCCGACCAAACTGAGGGAAAAGATGGTTTTCCCAACTCTTTCATTCTCTACTCTTGTTGATTATAGCAACTGCTGAATTCAACATCGGTTTTCACAATTACAAACAAAATCACTGGATTTTGGTTCCTGAGTTTGCTCATTCAGGCCACGTTTGAGACCCACGAACACGCTTTCTACAAGACAAGAGAGAGAGAGAGAGAGAGAGAGAGACAGAGACAGAGAGAGACAGAGAGAGAAAGAGAGAGACAGAGAGAGAGGGGCGGGGAGGGATCATATTTCATGATCTATGAAAATTTCGATGTTTTCTCTACCGAATTGTAAAGTTTTGTGCATATCAAAGATTTTTCATTGTGTTTTACAGTCAAAAGATCTTAGTTGTTTTGCGTTTTTCTTGATTTTGCTGTCTATTTTGTCATTTCTAAAACTTACTAATATGTTGTCATCAATTTCGTATAGGTCTAAATATTATTTTCCTGGACATAGTTTTTAAAAAATGGCACAAAAGTTTCGGGCTATCAGTTTTACATTTTCAGAGAAAGAAAACATATTGAAAAAAAAAGCTAATTTTGCCCATTTTGCACATATTATTACACATTCAAAACCTCACTAACAAGAAAACTCAATTTCGTCCTGTCATATCTTGGATGTCAGACTTTCAAAATGATATACAAATTCTGGAACATTCCGATGTGGTAATAACGGCGGAGGTGGATTTTGGAAAAAGGAGGCAAAATGTAAGATGGCGGCCGTTTCCATGGCAACCGGACACGCAAGCAAGTTTCCAATGTCATATTTTAAAATATATGTCTACATGCCGGTTTCATATTTACACAGTAAAATCACCTAACGTCAATGGCAAAAAAGAAAGAAAGACAGAAAAAAAAAAGTTTTCACGTGATAAAACACATTTGTCAAAATATGGACCATTCAAATTGTAAAATTATTTTTGATGTGTTTCTGTAGAAATTACATTTTTTTTTTTTTTTTTTTGTTATCAGTTGCCAAGCGAAAGGATATTGATAACTTTACACAGGAAATAATTTTGTAATGAAGTTACATTTCGTAATGCCCTATTACATCCTAAGTGTTTTTCTCATCAATAAATACTTAACTAATACACGTACTATTAATTTCTTGTGTCAATTATTGGAGAAAATATTAGTGTTTCGATATTTTACTGAGAGCATGGTGTTACATCTGTGCTAGCAAGCCAACGGAATTTTGAGTTTTTGAATTTGTGAATCAGAATTTAACCATTTTTTAATTTAAAAAAAAAAAATCCCAGTTGGTTCCAATGCATGTCGTATTGTATCATAAATATGAGTCACCTCTACACAGTAACTCTGGCTATTTTTATATTTCATCTGTTTGAGCACCTCCATCTCTGATATCATCTCTGATACCATCTCTGATATCATCTCTGATACCATCTCTGATATCATCTCTGATACCATCTCTGATACCATGTCTGATATCATCTCTGATATCATCTCTGATACCATGTCTGATATCATCTCTGATACCATCTCTGATATCATCTCTGATACCATCTCTGATATCATCTCCGATACCATGTCTGATATCATCTCTGATACCATGTCTGATATCATCTCTGATACCATGTCTGATATCATCTCTGAACCATCTCTGATATCATCTCTGATACCATCTCTGATACCATCTCTGATATTATATCTGATATCATCTCTGATACCATGTCTGATACCATCTCTGATACCATCTCTGATACCATCTCTGATATCGTCTCTGATACCATCTCTGATATCATCTCTGATACCATGTCTGATACATCTCTGATACTATCCCTGAATAAGAAAAGAGTAGAAAGATTGTCGAGAAGGGGAAAATGTACTCGTGAAAGACGAAAAGTGTTAATGGTCGGAAGAGAAACAAGACGTGGGCAACTGATACCCAACTGTGTTATAGGCTACTCTTTATTTTGATTGAATTTACAGAGTTGTTTCAATTTATTTTTTTTAATGCCAAACTACCATTAATTTTGTCCGCCATCACTTCCGTGCGGGACACATGACGCATTCAGAACATGTTTTCTTTGAGTAATATTCAGTTTACTGAACCAAAATATCAGCATCGAGGTGCGCATGCTGGCCAAAATATTTAAGTAGCAGGACTATAAATTAAAAAAAAAAGAAAACCTCTCACAGAGGCCGTGGGGTACAAAGCTGGTAATTAAATATTTCTTGAGCGGCCCAATACCAATTGATCCGCGGCCCAGGGGTTCGGGATCACTGGTCTAACACAATCATGCCAACTAGCCCACACAAACGACTGGTTTCATTAGACAAACGTCTTCATTACATGCTCATGTTATAACATAGAACAGTCGCTATACGCTGATTATATCAAACCATCAACTTTACGCTTATCTACAGAGCCAAAGCCATTCATACTACACCACAATATGGAATATTTACATATTCCGTGGAAGATAGAACATTTACAGTGTGCTCATCAGAGCAAAGCATTATTTTTTTCCACAGTCACGTCATAACCCCTAGAACACTTTATCACCCCATAGTTTCGCCTCACATAAAGTATTCGTCTCTAAATAATGAGCCTTTCTTCAGTCAGCTAGGTTACTTCCCTTTGCCAAGTGCAAGCATTGCAAAGGGGGGTGGGGGGTGGGGGAACCTTTTTTCTCTTGTTATTTGAAACACTTGAAGCGAAAAATTATGAAAAAAATTATCCCGAGCAGAGAAAAACACTTTCACAATATGGTGAATTTTTCACAAGTTTTTGTGAATCAAGTTTCGCACAATCTTCAAAAAAGTGTTTTTTCCTTTTTTACAATGCTTGTGTTGTACCTGTGGTACTGGGCAAAGGAAAGTGATTTGGCTGACGGTCAAAATAGCTCATCATTTGTATGTGCCATGGATCCGATATTGCCACCACTGCCGTAATTACCAGCTTCATGCTCTGATCAAATCGAATCAACGTTTTCTCCTATTATATTGAAAACATTATTCCATTTCCCGAAGGCTGATGACATTATACTTGTATAAGGCACTGTACAAAAAATGAAAGTGTAATTGTATAGTTATGTCCGAGAACACACAGAATGAAAAGATCAAACCAGGCCAGCATCTTTTTCCATGCTATAGAACAATCATCCTGCTCTGACTACACTATCCCTATTTAAGGAATAGGAGATAAATTTAAGCAAACTTTTACCCAACTCACTTTTTTTTTCATATTTTGAAGTCTACATAAAATGAAGAAAAAGTCTGACTGGTAACAAAAAAGAAGAAAAAAAAAAAATTCTAGAAGATGAAACTGATCTATGTTCATCTGAAACATAATAGAGGCTGCAGGCCGGTGAAATTTTTAACACGAGCAGCAATTGGCCCCTGAGCCGGACTTTGGACATGCCTGCCATAGGACAAACGTCGGGCTCTGGTCACACCAATCTTAACAATTGAAAATATGCATCCTCATATAGTGTTACTATAGACTATTCATTATCTACAGATCACGCCAGACCAGCATCTTTACACATGCCGTAGAACACTCGTCGGGCTTTGATCAAATTCTGGGGAGAATCAAACTCACAGATGACCCCGGCATCCATCACAATTATCCTGAAAAAAAAAAAAATACTATCATCTTCCCCTTATCAACAGTCAAGGCAAATTATACAACTGTTGTTTTAAAACGCATGCTTTAGGTCTTTATTCAGATAACAGTTTCCGTCGTACTACGATGACCTAGGTTAGATTAGTAACAATAGGCGTTAGATACTTTCTTAAATCCAACTTTGAAAACTTAAAACAAAATAATAGTAATAAAATATATATAATAATAGTAATTTAAGCAGTACTATGCTCCTAATCCTGTAATGTGTCAGTATATCATGTGTTCCTAACAGACTAGATCATTGATTAAGAATTTAACCTAATGTGATTTTTTCCCTCCCTCCTCTTTTTCTCTCTATGTCTCTGTCTGTCGATCTGTAGGTCTGTCTGTTTATCTGCCTGTATGTATGTCTGTCTGTCAATATGTCTGTCTGTTTAAAGGCTGTCCATCCATCCATCATCCATCATCCATCCATCCATCCATCCATCCATCTATCCATCATCTATCTATCTATCTATCTATCTATCTATCTGTCTGTCTGTCTGTCTGTCTGTCTGTCTGTCTGTCTGTCTGTCTGTCTGTCTGTCTGTCTGTCTCTCTGTCAGTCTGTCTGTCTGTCTCTCTCTCTCTCTGCCTGCCTGCCTGCCTGCCTTTCTATCTATCTATCATCTACCTATCTATTTACCTACCTACCTATCTCTCCACATATACACAGACAAAGAACTGTACGTATTATAATAATATGATGAACATATATCTCCAAACCTTGCCAAACCAAACAAACCAACCCACAGATTGATACAGTCATATTACATAAGCGTACTCACCACCCTGACAGGCATGTATGCACGCACGCATCCACACAGATACTCACCATGCACACACACGTGAACACGTACACACTGCAACGGCGGCAGTAAAATCATATTTTATCAATTATTTACGCGCATAACGCACAATCGCAGCAACTGATTCAATGTTCGATCCAAAAATGAAAACTTCACGCCTTTTCTTTGGACACCCCCCCCCCCACACACTTTTTTTTTTTTTTTTAAATAAAGCGCGCGGGGCCTAAATGTTCTGTTAGCGTATTGCACCAGTCTAACAGGTTACTGAATATTCCGTTAGCGCCGAGGAATGTTTGTTAACTATTCACATTTAACATGGCGCCTCTTTGATTTTTTTTAAAAACTGCATAGTGTTCACTGTATTGAACGGGAGGTTATCAAAAAAATAGAAGAAAAACTAAATCGTGATTAACTCAACACAACGTTTTCATACACAACAACATTCGATACATGTAGTAACATTTCAGAGTACGATAACACAGCTGAGATTAGGGATTCCAGGAGTTTTGATGTCTATGGATGATCGACGTCTGGTACACTGCGGGGAAGGTAACGGTGGTTAATTACCATTACGGTGACGTTGACTGGGCGTATCAGACTCCGCTTCCGTTTGGCGCCGCCATGAAGATCCACGTGACACATTGGTAAGCTGTGGCAAGAGCGGACGGTGGACGGAGAACTCACGTTTCTTGTGGTGTACTAGACATGATGGGAAGTCTTTAGTAACGGGCTTTGGCATAAGTAATGCCGTTTGTGTCATACTTTAACTCTTTTCACTCTCATTCAAATAATTACGATTTCTTTTTTAATAAAATAAAAAAGTAAACACTCTGGATGAAAAGACAACCTACAGCGCAAATTCATTCTCGAAAAAAATTCGGTAATATATTCCATGAGTTGTTAAATAAAAAGAGATCGGAGAACTGAAGGTGATTTTGACAGAAATCGTTCTCTCTCTCTCTCTCTCTCTCTTTCTCTCTCCCTCTCTCTCTCTTTCTCTCTCTCTCTCGCTTTCTCTCTCTTTCTTTCTCTCTCTCTCTCTCTCTCTTTCTTTCTCTCTCTCTCTCTCTCTCGCAGTTTGAATACTCACGTCACAAAAACTACTTTTTGATAGTGTTATTTTCTTTCATTATACATACTCGTAAGTGGCTTAAAGCTGTTTCACCCGTGCGTATAATAGTATATTCAAACATAAGTTTTCAGGTTTTTGGTAGCTCGTTTGTTTGTTTGTAGTTATGTTGTTTGTTTGTATGTACGTTGTTTTATTTGTTTGTATATTGTTTTGTCTCTTTCTTCTGCGAGATGTTCGTGCATAAGTAAGAACTGTTATGAATTAGGGATTGTAGTTGGCATTTTTGATTGCCTCATTTATTTTTCCCAACATATAAATACTCATACAATGTAAATTAAAGAAAGAAAGAAAGAAAGAAAGAAAGAAAGAATTGTGGGTCTAGGAGGGCGCTCCACGGAGATTGTATGGATGATATTTTTTTCTGTTGTTTTTTTTTTTTTCTTCGGTCATGGATTTCGTCCTATGCACTCCGGAAAGGCATACTAGCCTCTCATTAGCCAGGTTC
>JBCAUA010011606.1:0-27437 GCA_038406235.1 Peronia verruculata | reverse complement strand
CTGTCTATAGTCGGGTACCCATTTAAACCTGGGTGGAGTCAGGAAATGTGTGTAAATTGCCTTTCCCAAGGAAAAAAATGTCGGGACCCAGTACCTGTCAGGATTCGAACCCGGAACTTCAGATCCCGAGTCGACGGCCTAACCGCTAGCCCACGACACCACACAGAGATTAGAGATCAACTTGTGAGCTCAGTTGTCTGTTGCCCTCTACCACCATTTGTCACATTTTGAGAAAATTGATGAGTTATGTTTAGCAACTGTTTTTGTACATAGGAGATAGGACAAAATGAATTTAAAAATATATCTATTTGGGCAAGTGATCGGTGAAGTGACTACAGTATAATGGTAGATTTACTATTCCCTTTTCACATGACATATATCTCCAAATGCAAATGGAGATAGAGAACAATGAACTGAGATTGTGAACTGAGAACAGTTTAAACTATAGGTAACAATAAGTTTTTTCATGTGCTCTGTCTTGTACTATAATACCGTTTTAGGACACATTAATTTTTCAATTAACTTTTATATTGAAGTATTAATTGCCATATCTCAGGTGTTCACACTTTTTTTATGTCCATATGAAATCCATAAACAGATTACCTTTAAAGCCAGTCGCCCACAGCTCACTGGGAAAAGCCATGAGTGGAGGACAGTTTTTGTTTTCTTTTTTTTTTTTCTTGAGTTGAGCAGAAAACTAAGTTTGGCACATCCCCCCCCCCCCCCCCCCCCACTTCCTGTAAACTAAAAGACAAAAAATACTTGAGGTCAGTAGTATGTAGACTTATGAAACATAAGACCAGTGCCTATTTTATTGTGGAATATCAATTTTCTCAAATACATCTTTATAGGCTACTAATGATTCAAGTGCACAGACATGTACCTCCTGTTGCACACATTCAACTGGCACAATTTTGGTCAATCAATTCTCTGTGCAGTTAGATATGACAGCAGAACAACAATGTGGAATAATAAACAAGTTTGGAAGTTTGGTGTTTTCTGAAATCTTATGAAATGTTTGCAATAATTTTTGGAAATTTGCTATATGAAGATATCTATTACTGCAGTTCTACTATTCTAGAGTTCTAATTAAAACACATAAGAGTACCATATGTCTAAACATGCACATAAGAGTCTATGTGTTTGTTTCTTTTTTGGTTGTTCACTTATTCTTTGATGAAAATAAAATAATGAAAGCCTGTCTCACCGACACCAAAGATGAAAACAATCTGAGTGAAAACATAAAACACCAGGAGCAACAGAACAAAACTATTTCTTACCTGCTAGTGCAATGAGTTGGTTGGCTTTATGTGACTATGCTGAGCAAACACTCTGTCCTGGACTTATGGACATTGCTCCATTTGCCCTGGGTCTGAGGAACCTTTGACAGCCACCAGAGAATGGGTACCCACTTGCTGATAGATCCTAATCCTCTGTGCTATTCTGGCTAGTAGAAGGGTGGGCGACCCATATTACATATCTGTAAGG
The DNA here is from genome assembly GCA_038406235.1 of Peronia verruculata. Classification (NCBI taxonomy): domain Eukaryota; kingdom Metazoa; phylum Mollusca; class Gastropoda; order Systellommatophora; family Onchidiidae; genus Peronia; species Peronia verruculata. The sequence continues at coordinate 25,949 of JBCAUA010011606.1, read as the reverse complement.
ATGAGCTGGCCTGGCAGGTAGATCTATCCTATGACAATGACTGAGGACAGGGCTGAGCAGGGCGGTGTTGTGCTAATGGTAACACCACAAATGGCCCAGGGCAACAGGTGGGGACCCGGTGGATGTGGAGCAGCTCCGTGGATAAATGGATGATTAATTGTGTGTGCAGTGTCTGATGGTCCTCACCTCCCGCCTCACTGTTCGCCCGGTTGTGCCTGAGTGCTGGCTGAGTGGTTGCTGGTAACTTCAACACTGGCTTGACTCATAACTCACAGTATTGGCACATGAACAAGAGCCCAAAGCCAGTTTCTAGTTCAGTTCTGACACACCCTGTTCTATGCTCATCTGACTCTTTCATTCTAATTATCAAGCACACACAAGTTCATACCAGGAACTTACTTGCCTGCCTAATTCTGCCTTAAAAAAACAACACGCTATGTCTAAACCTATAACAAGTACAAATTTTAGCACACGTGCAAAAGCTTGGTATGCTGTTGGTTGCCTTTGCTGACAGAAATCTCTCTGACCTTCATCTTCAATATTCAACACTTTTCTTTGAAAAAATTCATTAAAAAAAAACTATTCAGCTTGCTAACTTGGCAATAATTGTTTCTCACTCATCATTGTGATCATCACAGGCGCAAGTCTTTAAAGGGGAAGTGAAATGAATGAAATGCAGCTGCAAAATAATTAATTTTCACCCACATATGTTGGTATGTTTACTGAATTACCACCCCTAATTGCCTATGTAAGCAACAAAGTTGTATGTTTTAGTCGGTTCCTGTGAGAAGTATCTGCTGAATAAGTTGTCCACTAAGCACCAAATATACCAGCCAGAAATAAGTGCATATGTACTGGTTTTCATTTACACTTCTTTATTTTTCTAACAACTTGAGACTCTTAAGAACTAACACAGCCCTAGGTTGTGATCTTTCGACTGCCTGAACAGCATGAACGGGTTCTTGTATCTTGGGTTCTTATACTATGCCTCCCTCTATCCACCTGCTGGCTTTCTGCTGAATGCAATGCCTATATAGTCAGTAAATACATGTATATATGCTCAGGCATAGTACTAAAGACAAGGTCAAGAGGTCGCCATTATCAGCTCTGGCTTGACTGACTCTGAATGGCTGGGGAAGAAAATGAGAAAGAGACACATGTAATCAAACAGCTACTGCCTTTCCAACCACAACTTGTTTTTCTCCCAGAGCTGCTAACATAGAGAAGTCAAGACAGCACTGTTTCAGTCTATTTCTCTATACTTTCACATATCAACATTTTGTGTTCAACTTCTTAGTATCCATGGTAAATCCAAATCCTCTCTTTTTTTATTTTCTTTCAATGCCAGGAACAAAAATGCCGTTATTATCTATCTACTGTAGTATTTCCATGCAAAATCTCACATGAAATGTATCACTTCATTTCTTTAAAAATGCATCAAATTATCAAACCAGCTAATATTTACTTTTCAACACAACAGGCTGTACATGTAACATATATCTGTAGTGTTTTATTCCCTTTCCCTCTGTTTAACTTCACAAAGAAAACAAGATCCTAATATTAATATATATATATATCAAGGACTGATATATATATATATACAATGATTGTTTAAGACACAACGAAACAAAAAAATATATGAGACATATTTTCTTTAAGAAATTACCCCAATAAGCAGTTCTCAACCAGGTGTGAAGATGGGGGATGATTGGCTTTTGTTATTTTCAAATGTTTAGCCATAAAGCTCCAAAGAATTTATTTGACATGCTGTATATATATAAATGTTGATTTGATCCTAGCAAACAAGTTTTGCAACATAAGTGGAATTATCATTGGACTCATGATGTAGAGTTTATCAAAACACATCTGACTACCCAATCATAAGACCAGTTTTCATACATGCATCATGTAACATTGGATTAGAACAGATAAAGCGATGTGAAACATAAATGCCACACATCATAATTAGCAGAGCCTACTTACTATTATGAATAAATGACCATTACCTACAGTAATTTGTTAGGAAAAAAATAATTTTGACAAGCAGGATAAAATAACATTTTACTTTGCTAACATCCCATGATAATACCTGACATGCTTGCAAAGACCGGAACAACAAATTATTCTATATCATTTTAACTCTGCTAAAAGATACAGAAATGGTAAAACCTACATTTTTACAGGCTAACCTCTACAAGAAAAACTCAAGACATAGCAACATCAGTCCAGCAAACTCACATCCTTTCCACAGCAAATCTTCAATAAAATGGAGAATGACCACCCTGAAAGTCAACAAATATCTACTATTTATGGTTTCACAGCTATTCCTATCTAAGAATGAAAGTAAACAAGTGCTGCGTGGCACATCTTCCACATCAGTTAAATATTTATGTTCACCACAGCATGGGTAAAAAAGTAGACCATAGTGTTAGCAGTTAAATGTGTTGCACAGGGTTGTATGCACAGTAAAGCTCTCAATGGCTAGTCACAGGGAAAGCGTTGCTCTTCTGTCAACATGATATTTACATACACAACTTCAGTTTATGAGAAGGATTACATTCTGCAAACAAAATCAAAACAAGAAAATACATATTGATGAAGAGAAAAAGAACAAAAAATCTGTAAGCACTTTTTGCCCCACGCCCAATTCTTATCTGTCATACTACACATTTACGAGCCATCATTAAAGATAAAAAGCTCAAAGAAGTGGGAGCTGTTTAAGAGACTGCTTTGCTGAACTCAGTACCAATACTGCCTCCTCTTCTGTGCTATAATATCTTGAGACAGGACCAAAGAATCCCATTGCTCTCATGAATACAGCATTGTAGTTTCAAACAGCTACTGATTTACAGAAATTAATAGTAACAGCAAAAGGCAAGATTGTTGACTACTTTTGTAACTGATAACAGTACACAATTTATTTGAACCCAAAATATGAACAAATATATATGTAAGTACATATTTTTACAGTCCAAAAATGTGTTCATACTTTGGGTTCACATGAATAGTCTCCCTTTTCTCTACACATAAAATTCCAAAATGTTAATTTACAATACTTGTACAAGTAAGAAAAGTAATAAATACAATAGTAAAATAAAACAATGCAGCTGTGGGCTATGAGACAACAGTTCAACATCTTACTTTTTACTTATTGTGCCACTTTTGAGACCAAATGGGCTCTCATGCCACGCTCCCCCCCCCCCCTTTTTTTTTTTTTGGAAAGACTTGCTGTAATCTGTAGCCATAATGTAACTGGCACAATAATGTCTGATTTTAAGAGTGTTTGGCACATGGTGGTTTCACGATCGAGATATTTATGCAAAAACGAATGCGCGAGGAAGGAGGGCGAACGGAGCGATTCTGTTCATAGGCGCGGGTGGTTTGGATTGCGTGAAAAAAGGAGGGGTGTGATGAGGAAGAAGTAAAACTGAAGCACGAATAAGAAAAAACAAAACAGGCTTCATATCGATCAAATGACACGATGTATTCTAAATCTATTGGGTTGGAGTGATCATTAGTTACTTACGACATACAGTACCTTGAACGATTCAGAAGCTAAGATCAATGCAATACTGACAGATTAAAATCGAATCTGCAAATCAAACTGAAAACTAAATATAGGAGGATGGTTCTAATTCTGTGGCAACTGCTACAGGTATTGTTTTCATGTGACTTTACTTCCGTATCAAACGGAAGTTCGAATGCTCCGCCACACAAAACTTGGCTATTATCAATGTTCATAATGACATATCATTGTCAAAGCCGGATATATCGAGCTTATCGATTGGACAGGCTGGCCTCGTGTCTCCGGTAGGCAGAATCCAGAAACTGGCTTGTACTTGTTGTAATATTATGAACGAGACTTCAAATTAGACCTGACAAACTAAAGAGCTTTTCAGTTTCATTTTTTTTTTTTTTAATTAATATTTCACTGCTTTCAACTACCCCTTATATTTCAACTCGCCACCATGAGATAAACGCCCATAGTTATAAAATGTGCTGAGACAAAAATGGATGTATGTAGGCCCATACAGTATGTGATTTGGCATTTTCACACACCATTGTTTGTTTGTTTGTATTGGGGTTTAAAGGCACATCAGAACGATCACGGCTATATTGTGCCAAACACGGTAAGATATGTTTACACGTCAAGAAGAGAGGAAAGATAGCGAGACAGGAGCAAAGGCAAGGGAGGGAGCAAAGAGATGTCACCTGTGTAATGTCGTAGATAGCATTCCATGGGAGACACCCCGATAACGAGCTACCGATGGCGAGCTTTCACCGCCTGTAGGCGGGAGCAAAGAACCTTTTTGTTTATCCCAGGCCCCCTCACGGGGTCACAGAACATTGTAATATGGCCTATTTATGAACGTACTGCTATGCTATAGTAATGAGAAAATCATTAACTGCATCGCAATGGGTTTATTAAGGGGGCGCACGTCAGCTTCTGTTTGTTACACACATGTATATGTATAAATTACAAGTAGGCTGCCTCCCCTTGTCAGAAGGGAACATTATTATTGCTATGTGAGCTTTTTTTTTTTTTTTTTTAGCCTTTCAGTCCTGAGAAAGTAGGATTACATGGGCTTTAAGCAGCTGCCTGATTCTACGTTACGTTCTATATACATGTACGTCTTTCAACCTCTTGATGGAGGTTATCTCGATTCTAGGAGGCAATTTATGCGTAGAAATTTGAAAATTTTGCCCAGACAACGGCCCTCGGCCTACTCTTTCGTCGATTTTGAAGTGCCTGTGGTTCTAAACGTACATAACTTACACACGGGACCTCCGAAATTTACTTGTCCTTATCCGAGAAGGCTAGAAGTCGGGCTTCCCTACCCAGAAGAAGCCAGGGGACCATTGAGTCACCAAAAAAAAAAAAAAATGCAGGTCTTTCGATCTTCGTGTCCTTCTATCCCCTAATGGAGGATCTGCGAGTCGATTCTGGTCTCCCGCCGTGAGTTGTTTAAGAGTGGTGAATGGGTGGTGTAAGAATAGGTATAGATACATTTGTAATTATACATGTATTAATATTAACCATACTTAGTTTCGCACATACGTATCAATTAATACGTTTTTGTTTTTAAAATATGTATTAGTATTATAAATGTACGTTATATTGTTATAAGGAGGGGCTGGCAAGATTAAAGGGACATTATCGTATCAAAATGGGTGGAAAATTGTTAACTCTCTTACCTGATATTTATCTCCCTTCGATTTTCAACATTCTTACATTCTTCGCCTTTTGGTTTTTGCTTATTGGGTGGTATTCCCTGTCTACGGGGGTACAACACGATATGCACATGTACATACATCTACACGTACATTTACATGACTGTATTTCTTGCAGAATAATAGAGATACATCTTGTCCACTGTGCCCCAGTCACTAGACTACGGCTGTAAACTAGCACAAGTATATTACTACATGTACATGACTGTGTAAATCTATCATCATATTGCTCGACACCTTTCCCCTGGAGATAGATCATGAGTTGTTGACCATGACCCAAACTAATCTTGAGTCAAGTTTATCACTTCAGTTCATTCCACCTTCTCAGATTGTTGTCCAGACTTTTCTTTGTGGTGATTCGTTGCCTACAGATACCCTTTTCTCATTATTTTTCTAGATCCCATCCTGTGAGATACGGTACTCATCTGGTGACGTCACTACATGTATTTGTTTCTGAAATTTTCTCAGTGAATGTTTTTTACATGACACGTTACCATCTCCTCTACAAATTTCTCTCTGTGAATAGTCTAGTTGATCCTTTCCCATAGTTTCTTTCTTGTTTTTTTTTTTTTAACTTTCATTCTCTTCCTGTTTATTTTCTGATCACAAAATTTTGACAATCTTCAAAATGCTGCTCATGATTTTAACTTTTCAGTGATACGTCTCGGTGATCATTCATTTACATGCATGTAGCCATTTCACACTATATTTGAATGGTTTAATTTTGTTATGTAATCAGTTAAGGAGATTTTTCCTTTCCTTCCAGAATTTCAGTAAAGTAGTAGATACATGTAACAGCAAATCATTCTTTGCAAATCTTGATGTGGGGTGTCAACTTTTGTCCTTCTTGTTTATCATATGTCCTATGCCCAGGGCAAATGAGTTGGAAGTCGCACTGGGCGATCTCGAGTTACACCTGGACTTAATTATTTTGCGACTCAGATACCAAAATTTATACCCAAAATGTGATTTTTTACTTTTTTTTTTCAGGTTAAAAAAGGTTAAATTTCAATTTTATGAAAAAAAAAAAAAAAAAGAAATTTGGTACGCCAGTCGGAAAATAGAAACAGCTGTAGCTCAATATCCCCCAGTGCAACTTCCAACTATTTGCCCTGGGAAGACACATTTTCTGCTAAGTTATATACATGTACATGTATACATTTCAACTTCGAAAATATTGAGGTTGATGTTTTTGTTTTTTTTTGTTTGAAAGGGCTGAGGAACTACAAGGGATGCTTTTAAAGTGTGTTTAAACAGCAACTACATACATGTACATGTATATATGTAGAGTATAATTGGCATACTCTGCAAAATTTAAACATTTGCGAAATAAATACATGTAGGCCTACATGTGTTCATGTAGTGCAAAGTTTCACAAGAAAAATGACATATTCCTTTCTTCATGAGTCTAATGTAAATTTAAGTAGGCTTGTGTATAGCAGTTTGGAATGGACAAATTATCACAACAGTGCGTAAATTTCTGTTCTTTTTGCTTGTTTCCTTTAGTGGATATCGTTGTTTTGTTATTTGTAGTTATACGTCATACATGTATTTCTATTATTCCATGGTACATTAATACTAGTGTCCCTGGTGATTTCTCTTTATGTATGACAAGGACATTAATTTGAAAGTCCCTAATGTCAAGTGACTGATGATGTCTTACTGCATTCGACCTCCACACAAACATTCATATTGTGTAGTGATATCATTGGACATTCACAATCCAGGGAAGCCCTTTTGAAAATGTACCTGTAAATTGTTCATTTTGCTGCCAAGTGGAATTTTTCCTGCAACTTATTACAAGAATATGTCTAACCATGAATGATGTTAGAACCTATGTCCCCAGTTATAAATACATGTATTATGTCATCACACTGTGGTATTTACACTGTGATTCCTTTCAACCATGTATTCAAGTGTATGATGCTATCCGAATATCTGTCATCTCAAGCAAACTGCAAATCAACAAAGTGCAAAACAATAGAGATTTGTATTATAATATCAGGATTTAGCTTACTACAGTTTAGATCTACATGTATGGTGTCATATGCAATACTCGCGCTCCATTTTTGCAATGTCTTGTTCGTCTTGGATATTTTCTGCAAAATCCATTTAAATACATGGACACAGGAAAAATGGGGAATCTTCTATGTTGTTGCTTTGTTAATGTTTGCCTGTTCTTTCTTTGCAGCACTCCATGACTGATGCTGACTTTTTTTTTTTTTACACAAGTTTTTGTTTTAATAAGTCCATGAAGCCAAAATAAAAAAAGTATTTCAAAGAGAACAACAGACAATCAGAAAGAAAAGACAATAACTCCTCATAATATTGTAACAAACTCTATTTCAAACATACACTGAATCTCCAATAATTTTGAAGAATTATGGAGGACAAAACAATCAATACAATTCCTTGATTATTTTATCTAATGTGGCGAACCTCCAGACAATCTCTGCTACGCTTTGTAAGTCAATGAGCAGTCATCCTGCTTGATCTCAGAAATCTAACACATTCACATAGAATCTTTGTCTTTGTCTCAAAATCAATAAAAATAATTCTGAAGTCTCAGAAATGACTGATTCATTCATTCACACAAAATCACAGGACCTCTGCTTCTCATTTTCATAGCTACTAAACATGATCTTTATAATAGTTAGACAATAAAATTCCACCAGCTCATACAGCTTGCTTAATCAGGTTGGTGTAAGATTTTATCCTGGAGGCCATTGACATGTCCACAAAACGATCTCCAATGGTCACCTTCATTCCTCCAATCAGGCCAGGGTCCACCTGAACAAATAGTAGTAAAAATTAGAATTATTATTTCAACCAAAACAAAAAAATGCGAAGTTTACATGTGTCACAGACATCGTGATAAAATGTTACTTTTTCCTCATGTTAAAGTTAAGTTTTTGTTGGCCTTTCAGTCTTTTCTTGCTAAGACTACCTCTCCTGTACAAATTTCTTTCCAGTGTATAGTTTAGTTGATCGTTTCCCATGGTTATTTTCTGTCTTTCTTTGCTCTATTTTCTGGACAAATATCTTGAAAATCTTTAAAATGATGATGATTTTGAATTTTCAATGACATTGGATCATCCAGATTATGTGGTGATTTCACATTACAATCGAATGGTTTAAATTTTGCTATAAGCTGAGATATTTTTTCTTCCAGAATTTCAAGAAAATAGCTACTAACCATGAGATTGAATGCTTTTCACTGCCTTGATAATTTTTGCAAAATTTATTGATTTACATTTCTAATAACAGAACATGTGATTTTCCCTTCTATACAATGCTTCAGGGATGTCAAGCTGTTGTCACAAAAAAGTGCTAGAGGTTTGTAAATTTTCACAAGACCCTGGGGTCGGACTGCATATTGCTGGGTGTGAGGAATTTCGTGCTGCAAACTCAATCTTTGATCTCAATCTTGTAACAGCTGCTGAGTTACCGTCCGACAATCATCTGAGATTTGAGGATAACTCTTTCATACTTCCGGTTTCACTATCATTGTATGGAATTCGTATCGCAAATTATTATAAAACCATGATTGCCTTTTCGATTCAGTAAGCCTATAGTAAAAGTCGGCGACAACCAAAAAGTCAGAATTCTGACTATTTAAAGTCATAAGTTTGACATCCCTGATCCCTTTTATAGTTGGCAAAGGGAATAATTAAACTGGCTGAAAAATTGGTTCATTGTCATTGTTTGGTCCCACTAAATACAAAATATTACAAACTTTTCTTTTTTGAAAAGAATTCTCCCTACAGAAAAATTCAAATTCATGTGCAGCCCATACTCAAGGGCTCTCCAGGAGGAATCAATCTCAAAGCTCTTCTCTTTTTTGGCTATTACATCTTGCAAGTTCCATTACTTTCTATGCTTGGATTAAATCCAAGCTCAGTGTCTTTTCATATGAATAAGTGCTAAACATACCTCTGTTTCCAACTGCAATGTTTCTCCTTTCTTCAAAAAGGCTTGCAAGGCTGTCTTCAATTCCTTTAAAGTTGCTTCATCAAGGGGCTGAAAATAAAATATGACCAACACTACAGAATAGCCGTAAATGTAACATATTTTAGGGCTCCGTTCCTCTTAAGAACTTGTCTTACTGTTAATGAAATAAATACTTTAAAAAATGAATACAAGGCCCTTCCATATTGAAAATTAAAAACAAGAAGGAAGCGAATGACACAGAAATGATTTGGTTACCATTTTGACCGACCTGTTAAATTTACAAGGCATGAGGGACAACTATTTCATCTTGTAAATCTCATAAACACAACAAAATGAATAAGGTATGCATTCTTTGCAGTTTGCTTAAGTACATATTTACTATGATTTTGAATTAAATTTGGATCATTAGAGAAATATGAGACACGATACAATGAAATCAGGCACTTGCCAAACTGATACAACCGGAGAAATCACATGTTTTTGAAAAGTGAACAAATTTTTTATACAATTTTTTTTTTTTACACAGAACCTTTCTATGTCAATCTGACAATGCACTTCAAATTCACTGAAACAGATTTGGTAAAGCCCAAAAATTGTAATTTTGCAGCACGGGCTAACAAATATTAATAACAGTTTACAAAACTGATTGGCCAGTTTCTCATTAAATTCAGCTGCAGAAACAGGTCACCCCCATTGTCTTTAACTGCCAATAGCTCGATTTCTACAGAGGGTATAGAACAATTTCTTTTTTATACTCATAAAGGGAACTGAATAAGCTTAACATTAGTACCAATAACTCCATATGCTCAAAATCTGACGACAGCCTGATTTCATGTCGCATCTCATATGATATCATTACGTCTGGAAAGCAAAGAAAGGAAAATAAAGTATGTGATTTTACCTTAGCTGTGACCACACTGCACAGAACCTCTCCTCTGTGGGCACTCATCATCTTACTGAATGATGACAGAACTGACTCTGCCTTGTTGATTCTTCCATTCTCTGCCAAGGTCACTGTAAAATGAGACCAAGATTTTCTATATAAGACTGTAATGTTTTTCATCAGCCATGATGAGTGAGCAATTTTTGTAATGAGGAGTCACTTGCTGAACTCACAAGACAAGTATCATTCATTAGCAAAATGTTCCTTCATAAATGAAATGATGTCTATTTCTGTGAGAATCAGAGTGTCTGTAAGCATCATGCAATTGAAAGACTTTAATCACACAATATGCCACAAAGGTGACCAAATGCTTGCCTACTTTGATCACACCTCCTGTGATTAAGACCTTGTTATTTCTTTTCTTTTTTTTAACTATGCCTGAATACTAAAATTTTAATAGTGGTGATAAATGTGTGATCACCAGAAAGCCCAATCAATTACCTGTCGTGTTATACTAGAAAGACATCTCTCACAGAGGGTGAAATTACTACAATTTTTGTTCTTATTTTAACTACAGTGAAGTCTCTGTCTAGACCTCGATCAACACACAAAAGTAAATATTTCAAGTCTTTCTTATGTACAGTGGAACTTCACTGGCACAATCGTGGCTTAATATGATCTCCTGTTTAACATTAAGTCCAATTTCAACCTTTTTTTTTAACATACTTATTTATTATTAATGGCATGTTCCAGCTTGTGTGTTCAACCTGCAAAGCATGCTCCGTTCATCTTGACAGATGTCAATCGCCTGTGTCAGCTATATGATATGAAAACATTGAAAAGCCTGCTCTCTCACCAAATGTCAAGCAGACAATGTTGCTTTTACTTGATTATACACGAAGCTGTGGAGTTTTTTAGCTGTAGCTTAGATAACTTTGGCAACATGATTTTTCTCTTTAAAAACACCATTGAAAAAGCCGGCACTCTGGGAATTTTCCAAGTGCAAAATGATCCCAGTAGTCAGTGAGTTAAAACTTTTGAGTTCATGTTACTTTTTGAAGAAGCATTTGAGAATTCCCTGACTTTATACCATAGCTAGAAAGAAGAAGCTTGCTGACCTTTCAGCATCATACACTTACCAAACAAATTGGTGGTCAATTCAGAGAATTTTTTGTCTTTCATCAGTTTCTCTACCAGAGCTGCGGGAGAGAGTGAACAAAATAAATCAATAAATAAACTGCAGAATTTCACTTGCAAAATGTCGTCAAACAAATGCACTTTGACAAAGAATGAGTAATCATTTATAATACGGTGCAACACTTTAGTAAACTATGAGTCAAGTTATATCATTTACATCACAAAAGAAATATATAAAAAAAGCATAAGTGGGGAGTATAGCATTGAACTGAGCTCTTGCAAGACAGGCACTGTAGAGAAAAAAAAAGGATTTTAACCTACTGATGGGTGCAATACCAAGAAAAACACAACTCAATATGTACAAGCAAACACCTCAACAGGTTTTACAAAGGATCAAAATTCTTTTGAAGATCTTAACATAATGATAGTTGCTGGAAGACCACTTTCCCTAATTAACTGTGAGGTATATGATCTGTCTTAAACAGGACATCTCCCTCCATCTGCGACTACAATATATCTTGCCGTTCATTACTGAAAGATTTGCACCTCTTTTCTCCACTCTTTTCAAGGATGGATCTGTGAGCTGTTCAACCAATCTCCTGTCTTTCCTCATTTCAGCCTGTGAAGCACAGAAAACATAAAACGAACACAATAACTAATAAACATAACACCAGTGAGCAGTATGATGCAACAAAGAAGCAACCTTGATTTAAAACTTATAAAACAAAGTCCTGGAGAAAAAAACATGATGTGACTAGATTACACTATCACTGTTTGACGATACCAAAAAAATTTTTGTTCAAGCAATGCCGAAAGTCCTTTTGTTAATTTCTGATGGAACCATGCTGTTCACTCTGAATCACAGAAACAACTGCAGTTCCAATGAGGATTCAGAATGATTTACAGATGTTCACATATTTTAATTCAAGTAAGATGTTATACGATGTCTTCTTAACATAATTTTCTTTTCAAAGATAAATGAAGAAAATAAAAGTAAAAATTGTATTAAATTTTAAAAATGCCTAGTGACTACATTTATAAAACAACGTACTTGGAGTGAAGACACTTCTTTTTCAACTGCCTCCAATTTTTTTTGTTTTGAAGCAGCAGAGTAGAGAGCAGTTGCATAGCGGCCCTCAACACCATACACTTGCATAGGAGCCTGTTTAAAAAGTAAAAAATATTGTTTCAGGAGTCCAATGGCTAAAACAGAAGAATGTGAAATGGAATAAACAAATCATTCAAAAACAAAACAAAACAAAAAAAAAACAAAAAGAAAAGGTCATTACTCAAACTTTCACCTAATAAACATGAACTCAACCACAACAAACACCTCTCTAGCGCTCTGGAAATGAAGTATAAATTCAGAGGTAACAATCTCTGTGTAATTGAGATAATAAGGATAGAACATTTTCTTCAACTGTATCTGAAATTGACTACCAAATCACACAAAAACCATAAACAACCATTTATAATGCGATCTTGCCATGATATATTCAGTCAACAAACTACCCACAGTTTTCTTAAAAACTGATAAGAAGAGTAGTCATACTGATTACTCAATGCAATAAACCTGGGGATAAAAAAAAAAAAAAACATACCTGAACTAATTTCCCAGCTCTTGCAGTTGAAGAGCTGAAATTTCGAACCTGCAATGAAAGGGAAAAATTTATAAATTTTTTTAGATCTACCATTCGTATCAGAACAAAAATAAATAAAAAATACAATTTTTAAAATGTTAAACCTAAAAAAAAAAAAAAATGACAAAATTCTTTGCACGTTATGTGAAAGTACCGTTCAATAGTGACTGGTAATGGTATTTCACAGTTAGCTGTGGTTAAAAGTACTGAATCTGTAGAGCCTAAATTATCTGAATGGGGCCTATCCGAGACTACAGACACACACATCTAATCTCATAGAATTCTAATGAAAATCAATACCATCCACATACACTGACAGACATTGACCAAAATGAAAAGAGCTATCAGTGCTAAAAAATGTGATCAAGTAAGCATATTTTTTCGTGTGCTTTTCTTAATCACACTTGTCCTTTTGCTATTTAAGACTGAAACATGAAGCTTCTGGATATTCCAGCTAGATCTAAATGGTTACTGAGGACAACTAGAATTACAGGAAAGCTTTAGGTCTATATAATTATAAAACAAACAAGATCAATTCAAGACTGTAGAAAGGATTTTATACAAAGGCAGATGTATATATATCTATATCTAGACTAGATCTAGATAGCAGCTTAAAAATTTCAAAGTCGCTATACAGACCCCGGCACCCATAGATTTGATTTTCTATACCGACCCGGAGCTATTTTTAGAAATGCCCTTTGGTAAGCATCCAGTCACAGTCAACTAGATCTATCTCTAATGGATTTGGGTGCCACATTGTCACCGTCTGCTTATTTGGTTAGGATTTGTGTTTAAGATTAGGTAGGATCCTGAAGAGACCATTTGCTGTCACCTGGTGTGTTTTCGTGTTTACCATTTTTTTTTTTTTTGCGGCTGCACGTCTGACTTTCCTTCTTTCATTATCTAGGCTAGCCTGGAAGATGTGCAAAGAGTCAGTTTTGCAATAAAGAGCAAGATCTAAGCATTTTCAAATTCTTCAAGAGTCTTCTCTGTGTGATTCAAGTAAATTTTCAACAATTATTTATAAACACAATAGACAAGGCCCTAAAACATCATACTTACGGTTGCTTTGGATCTAACCCTTTCACACGGGGGCTAAATAGGTCAACATTTTGGCTCAGTCTGACTGCAAAACATTGTAGCCTACATGCAGATAGATCTAGATATCTAGACCTATCAATAATGCATCCTCCCGATGCAACTGAAAATTCCACTTGAATTCCTAAGCTAGGCTATTCTTCCTTTTCAACCCTCAAAAGGACCAATCTGATAACCCTTAAAGTCCAGGGAGGGGGAAGGGGGTCTGAATAATAACCAGATCATTTGGCAGCCCAGGGGTCTGAATAGTGACATCTTTCTTGATATTTGGTCTTTTTTCTCTGCCTCAAACCTAATCCCACAAGTATACTTAGTAAACCTGTAACTCATAGGCTTAACTAACCCGGGTTCGGATAGCAAAATAACACTAAGCGGATCTGTGTCCGTATAGCAACGGCCTATAAAATTTTCTGGTCACTATGGAATTAATTGAACATATATGCAGAATTCTGCACTGAACTGTGTTTCCTCAGCTCATATTCTATAACTTCCTTTACTATTTTGGCAATTTTCTTTGACATTTCAGTTTCTGTAGTGCACATCAGTACAATGTGGATTCTATCTAGAGATCTAGGCCCTGTTTACCAAACTTTCACTCCAGTACTCCAGAGCAAAATAGTCAGGACATTCACTCGATGTTAACTACCGGCTAGCACCTTGTGTGGAAAGGCAAGATCAACTGAATGAAATGGCTGGAAAATAGGGAGGACATGAGCATTCCAAACAGAAAATGAGTAATAAGTGTGCCCAGATCATATGCTCGCGCGGTGTAGACGACTTTACGTATACTTACCAACTGAGTCCACCTAAAAGTCGCCATGATGAATGAGAAGGTCACTCGCCGGAAGTTGTGGTATCTATCAAAACTGTAATGCGGCCACACTGCAACGAAATAAAACTTATGTTAAAGCTCGCAACACAGAGACTCCGAGACAGTATGCAACTTGCAAGGCAACTGGAAAGGCAAAACAGTCTAATGTTATGAATAACGATATAAATTGTTATGCAGCTGATGTTTTAATTTATCTTCCCTCACACTCATTAAAATTGTCTCTAAGTCTATCTCTTGTAGGCCTTCTGTATATTCTGCTGTTGGTCGAAGTTTCTGATCTGTTGCGATTAACTGCAGTTCATTTTACAGAGATCAAGTGGTGTAGGTGAATATGGGTAAGATTCCTATCTGAGCTATCCTTGATTGTTTAGAATTATCATTATAGTGTACTAGGCCAAAGGAAGCCTGTACCTTCTATCTTTGAGCCCGATCATAACTGCCATTTTTTTTTTTTTCCTTTCTCAGTGCTCACCTCCTGTTCCTTCCTTCTTTTTGCTGCACTCTGAGATCACAAAACATTGACAGTTCCCTGTAGTGTTAGACCAATCATTTCATTTCCCACACTAGCCTTAGAAAACATTCACTTGCACTCCTTGTAATACCCTAATATTAAATATTTATTAACTTGTCAGTTTTCATGGACATGAAAAAAAAGGACATTAGAACAAGAGGCTCATAGATCACAATCAAATAATACTATCGAAGTCGCACTAATGTACGTTGCATCCATGTCAGTGAGTGTTTCATCAGACTGATTCATTTTCGCAGCTCTGTTATATTTTTTTTAAAGGGGGGGGGGTATAGTGTTTTTGCGGCATTTTTATGTTTGTTTGTTGGTTGGTTGGTTTGTTTGTTCTCGTTATCGTCGTTGTTGTTTGTGTGTTATGGTTTTTATAAGCTTTTCAACCTCCTGTAGTGGTGGTTGTCTCAGCTGTCCACAACCGTGGTCAAAAAATAACATAACACGATTGTGTTAATCATAAATGATAATATCACACTCTCTCGCCCTGACTTGTCGAGCTTTTATAGTGTACTGGGTGATCAGAATGTCTCTGAGCGGCATAATACAATAAATATGTGACACTTTGACCCCCTGTGCTGACCAGATATGTGAAACCGGATAAAGTCAACCTTGCTTAAAGTCAACACTTTTTCTCGGTCCCGAGGGGTTGACTTTAAGCAGATTCCACTGTATCTACATGTAGAGATAGATCCTGTACAGGATACATTTTATATACACCATTGACCCTTATTTCAATAATAACAAATAACTATTGTTTATCAATTAAAGAATACAACAAAAAAATACCCGAACTGTCAAATCATTTAGTAACAACTTTAACCATGAGTTAAACCACTGAAACTGAAACTTACTCACTCACTCACCCACATCTTGTTTTGTTATTGTTGTTGAAGAACAAAAAAATATGAATATTTAATCATGCATGGCTCATATTATTTGGCAATATGAAAATATCCTAAAAATGTAAAAGTGTTCTATATTGTTCTAAAAAAATTGAAACCAAGATATCAAGCAACAAAACTCTGAAATTTCTCTTACTAGACCACATTCAGATCATACTTACACAAGAAAATTTCAAATGAATTAAAGAAACAATTAATTGGACTTTAAAAAAAAAAAGAATACCGCCTATCCCACTCAAGAACATAAGTATAATAAAAATTGATGTTGAATTATACAACAAGGAAAATATATGGGAACTTTATTCAAGTAATAGTAACAATAACATAGTCGAGCATTCGACCCTTGAACATACTTTTTGAAAGCACGGATACTAATAAAATTAAAGAATTCTCTGATCCCTAAATGTTTTCTTACATTTTTTTTCTGTGTGTGTGTGTGTGTGTAAACAATTCACACGTTAACAAAAACTGGGATCGCTTGAACTATTTCTATTTAATGGGCAATTTTAGTTTGCAAAATCAGAGGCCTTTTTTCCCCATATTTTGAACCAGTTTCAAAAAAGAGATGGCACTGACCCCCTCTTTCACCGATACTGTGACCAAACCATCTCAGGCAACACATAAATTTGGCCTAATAGCAAACAAACAAAAAATTAAAAACACATCATCCTGCCCTGCATTCAATCACAGGAGTAAAAAGATCTAATGTAGATCTAGATTGATAGAGATAAATCTAGATCTAGGTGAATAGGTAGGTAGAGAGAGAGAGAGAGAGAGAGAGACGGACAGATAGACAGAGAGGGCGGGATGGATGGATGGGTGGGTGTGTGAATGGATGCATAGATAAAATAGATAAAGATAGATAATATATTCTGAACATGTGGTCGCAAAACTGTGCACCTTCATCATCATCTTACTCAGATCCTCCACCTTCAGATTGTGATTTTCCCCTTTTTAACTCATAACTTAGTTCTAATCCAGCTTCCAGCAGTCTGTGTTTGATGGTCCTTTTAGAACATAATGGTTGACTTCAACCATGTCAACTTTTCACTGATCCTCCCCCCCCCCCTCTCAGCTGACGTCATGCGTGAACGGCCCATAAGAATGTGTTCTAAATAACTCTTTCAAATTATACATTGATCTGCTGTTGTGCATCTGATATTCATATCAAATTATGCCTATAACTTGATGAATAATAATGATCCAACAAAGGGTGTTTATTGTAAACAATTATTGTATTAGTAATTAACATATAGTGATAAAAATTAGGCTACACAGGGCTGTAGTGACGTTGTTTTTGAAGAGTATGAAAGTAATGCAAGTAATGTGGGGTTTCAGGATGTGGCACTTCAGTTAATTAATTGTAAGGACTATAAATCAGCAAAGCTAGTGTTGGTGGTGTCTGCCCAGCCCACCGGGTATGTGACCTCCATAAAGATGGTGGCCTTTCTGGCTGAACTGAATGTTCTCTTTCCCGTACGCCATGAGACGTGATAACCCCCGGGCCCCACCAGGAAGGTGAAAGACTTAAATAGAACATATATAACGTATATTAATGACTAGATCTAGATCAGATCTAGAGTTTCTAATCTAGACAAGATCTAGAATCTATGTATAGATGAATGTATATATAGTGTCTAATTTTTCTAGATGTAAGCTTAGATTGGATGTTAGACTGGAAATACTGACATAACTGAACAGCAGCTGTAAATCATAGGGCATTTCCATGACACAGATACAGTTATCTGGCTCTAGATCTTTCTTGCAGAAATAGCCTAGATCTAGATTTATATATCAATAAATTTCAATTTTATCTCTATAGAAAATTCTGCAGCTGAATCCCAGTGTCAGACAGATCTAGCCAGAGAACTAGTGTTACATCTAGTCAATTGCTTCACAGCAGCAACAAGTTTGCAGTCCAGTGCCAGATATGATTTTAATAACAGTGAAGTGACTGGTCTCCCTTTGCCCGACCCTATATTATTACCTTATCCCTTGTCCTCCCTTAGACCTGGACACTGTACGCGAACCAACCAGCACTCAAACCTCTATTTTCCCATAGGCAATCAGACACTCCAGCTGTATTCTGTGTTACGAGATCTAAATCTAATTGTTTCATGGAGCTGCAGATATTGTATCTGATTTAGGCTCTCACAGCGAACTTACCTCGTCTGAAGTCATCAGTTTTGTTATGGCATCTATTAAAAAAGTTTGTATGGTGATGCAAACATGTGGTTCTACAGGGGTTGGCACATTGGATCAAAATTGGGAGAATCAGTGGTTGTTGATGGGCAGAGCCTGGACATACCAGTAATACCACACATAATGTTCTCCCAAATGTGAGACACTGATTTTTGGACGTATCTCATACTATGGGTAACAGTGAAGTTGTTAGTAAACAAGGACAACTCAGGAGATGAAATAATCATTTCCCAAGAGATAGTGAAACTGTTGACTATTTTTTTTTTTCCTCCTTTGCAGATTGTTCCTGCCTTTTACCACATATCTCTTCATCATACTCCACGTTTATGTTGTAAAGGTAATTTGATTTTTTTTTTTTTTTTAGCACTGATAGCATACAATATGGCTTACACTATAGTACAGTTTCTCTCTGTCTAACTGACAAGCACAGACATAGATACTGGGTATAATAGACCCAGAGCACAGGGAGAACCTCTGGTCCGGCTTGAACCAAGCATCTACGGTTAGGTGCTCTCCGAATATTAAAAGTATGTCTTTGTTTAAATTGCGGGAAAATAAATAAATACATGTAAATAAATGGTAACACTAAAGTTTGATACGACGAAAAAATTAGACTGAAGGATGGTCTTCTGAAATTTACGACACATTAGGCCTAATGGTAATCAATGAATCCATTGAAAGAAAAAATGTAAGGAAATAGAAAAGGGAAAGGGATGATTTAAAACAAAAGAGTTAAAGAAGAAACACAAGAAAGCAATGTATTTAATCTGTAAATATAAAGGAACAATAACAACAACAACACATCTCTAAAGAATATTTTTTTTAAAAATTCAAGAGAAGGGTGACGAGGATAGACAGAAAAAAAAAAAAGAGTCTGCTTGAAGAGGTAAACCAGATGCATATTCTTCAGGTTGATATGTTACAATGGAACATCCACTTAGAGATTCAGTGATTCTACCACAAACTGAACATGTGCTACATGTATTATGACTACCCAAAGTTCTTCACCATCTCCTTGCATTTTTATGGTGTCCAAAGTTGTATGAGTGTGTAGGCCTATGAAAGCATTCATATCTACCATATCTAACACGAAAAGCAAATGGGTTCTTGTTTGCTAATGTTAAACTGTGTCTAGTCCATCATGTTCTTTTTATTTGTACATGTTTTTACAAGAGCATTCCATTTGTTTTCTACCCATATCATCTACAGTTCAAATGTCTTTCTTCTAGAATTGTATTTCTTGCTTACCAGCTTACCTCTTTTGTTTTATATCACCCATGTTTTCATTTCTTACTTCCTTACCTTCTTTCTTTTGACCAACTCACTGGTTACGATCAGACCTAATGTGTAGTAAATTTCAGGAGGTCTTCATTTAGTCTCCCTATCGTATCAACAGTTAGTGTTTATTTATTAAGTCATTTTCCAGTTATTTAATCAAGATCTCTACTTTTATTTTTCGGGGCATTAAGGCTCAATAGGCTCTAGATGTTTTAAGTCTGTCACCGTTCGCGAAGAATTTCACTCCTAAATTCCCGGCCCACCCCTTGTTTTTGTGGTTTCTTTTTCGCGCTTCTTTCAGGAGCCCTGTCGGGTGTCTAGCAAAGTGGGAAATTGGTGGTATTTTGATATTGCGGTCGGATAAGTCTGATTTTGGTCGAAGATAGGCATTGCCGGTGGGGAGAAAAAAAAAAAAAAACTCGATCGCAAAAAAAAAAAAAAATTAATTAATAAATAAACAAATTATTATAATTACTAGTAGTAATATTGCGAATAAAAGAAAAAGGAGTCGAATGCCGATATCACTGGCGGGTGTAAGAGACTAAATGGCGCCGTTCTAGTCGATAGTGCAGCGTTTTGCTTGTCTAGATCTAGATCTAGATCTAGTTAGTTGAGTCGTGGCACACCTTCAAAATGCCTCAGTAGATCTAGTAGTGGATCTGGATTGTGATTTTAGAAATGATACTGTTAGTTAGACAGCAACGGCTTTGTCTGTGGCCACAAAATGTGTGCATGGGCAGTCATAAAATGGTAGGAAATTTGACAGTGGTGGTAGAATCTAGATTTTTTTGGGACTGAGTTTTGTTGGACACCCTGCATAGGTAAGCATTATGCGTGTCGTTCAATTCGGTCCATGGCGGTCAAGCAAGACCGTGGCGGGTTTAGTTTGAGACCTGTAGTATGTAAGTACGTCTATGTTTCTTAATAACTGAGTGGCAATCTCGAGCAGTGATGTGGTTTTAAATGCATAAACTTGATAAACAAAAATTGCCTCACCATTCCAGACTATATGTAGATCTATGTGTGTATGTGCATAATGTAAAGAAAAGACATTATTCTGGGTCCATAGAGGTGCTTAGTTTGAGAAGTTCAAATTTTCATGGAAAATACGTACATATAAATGCTTCACTTGGAAAGAGACTTTTTATAAGGAAACAAAATCAGAGGTGAATGCCTGTCTTCCTGTCTAACTGTAATCAATCATGTTCGTGCAGTACACATAAGACTTGTGTTATGGTCTAGTTGTAAGGTCGTGTGTACTCTAGGCCCGTATGTTGTGTGTCATACTCATCTGACTGTAACTGTGTGTATTGGGCCCATGCGATCATGTGCTTCGGGAAAGGTCGAGGCGACTCTGGTCTGGCCTTATGTGTGTGAGTGATACTCGATTGTAACTGTGTGTTCATGAAAGATTGAGGTGGATCTGGTCTGGCCTTGTGTGTGTGTTTATTATGTCATGTACACGCACTGGTTACTTTGAGAGACTTCAGGAAGGGAGTATTCTAGATAGGCTGGTGTCTGTATATATAGGCCCAGTCAGAGTGGAGAGTGAGAGGTGATGGAAAGCGAGAAGTGTGTAGAGCAAGAAGTAGTGTAGTGTAGTGTAGACAACTGCCCTGAAGTGTATATTGTTTCAAACACCTGCAATAAATTCTGCATCATTTCGACTTTGGAGATTCCTGTTCTTATTTCGGTGTTCCTGTGTGCGTCTCGTCCGTCTTCACCACCTGATTACCATATAACATCACAACTACATCTGTTCAAAATCAAGAGTTTGTGACACTAACATTAGGGCTCTCATATGAAATATAAATATAGTAACAAAGGTCAGACAGACCGATCTCTTTCCTGCATTCTTTGAACACACATGGCATCAGTTTTCCACTACTTCTAGCTGTGATAAGTTTAAACTAATATTGCTGGAGTATGACTGCATTATTTTTCCCATTAGTCTTTTCATTACTTTTTCTATCACTGTGTTGTCATCCAGTTTGTTCTATCAACAGAAAATGTCCATTGTACATCGACGTTGGTGTTTTTTTCTTAGAGCCTCCTTAATTCATCATTCAAACATTATTTTGTTCTGAGTGCAGGGAGCAGAAATGAAGACGCAGACATACTGTTTAAGTTCTGATTTTTCATGACTTTTTAAAAATGGTCTATTTCAGGAAAAAAAGTCAGAATGTTGAGATTCCTGATCTTGATACTGCAACGGTTCATTGATGGATGGGAAAATATGGGCATAGATAGAAGGTAAGTGATTTTGAACAATCGTGCTAAAGTCTCCATAATACCAAAACACAGATTGTTACGCAGTTCTTTTTGCATTCTCACTCATGGGTTACAAAGATTATTATTGTCAATCTAACTTTGCATTCAATGGTATGAGAAAAAACTCCAGGGATTTATGACAAGTAGAAATATAAAACACTTTCTTATGTTGGTGATGAATATAAGTCTACATTTGAAGTTCATGGCTGAACCCAGTTAATGAGACATTCAATGCCATTTAGGTGAATGTAATTTCTTTGTCAGAAATTGGCCATGGGTTATGATAATCTGTTATAATAAAACAGAAAAAACAGTTGACAGATCAGTAAAGTCAATGTACAGGGTAACAGTACAGGACAACAGACAAAACATAATCAATGTGCGGTTGAACCATACAGGGTTAACAAAGTGCCATACAGGGTATCAAAAAAACATAGTCAATGTACACTATACAGGGTGTCATATAAACACATCTGCTCAAGTCTCCATGCACACTTGGTAACAGGTATGTGCAGAAATGAGAAGTAGGTTTTACCTATATCCTTCTGATGGATGACTTAAGAAAATAATGGAATATTATGGGAAAAGATCTATAAATAGCTTTCTCAACTGGAGGAAAAAGTGATGATATCAGAGGATATGATATGTTGTTGTTTGTAATATAACTGTATGTATATATATATCTTTATATGTGTACATGTCTGGTCACATGTCTGGCAAGGTACTGTGAACAAGAAACCAATACATGTAGCAATCTCACAGGTAAAAGTTGCAACGTACAGTAAATTTGCAAGTATAAGTGTCAAAAAGTGTACCCTCACATTCTTAACATTTGCTGTTTTCAAAATTCAATGTAGGGACCTGAGAGAAGTAGAGGACAACTTTCAACCAATGCAAGGAACAAGTGTGGATCCAGAGAAGGACCAGGCTGTCACAGGTGATCTCTGAAGAATCATTTATGTCGTAATGATAATTTTCAGATATTTCAGGTTTTCCTGTCCTGATCTGCCATCTCATACCTAACTACAACAAAATGACCAGTCACCCCATAACATGAGTGGGGAAGCCAAAGATGCTGGGACATTGTATTTTACTGACTAGATGAGCTGGGTCTTTAGTAGAAGTATAGTATAATTTTCTCAGCAGCCCATACTGTTAGCTGAATTATCTGTCTTTCACCATGTCCGTTGTTCGAAATGTCTGGCTGTGGCATGATTGTGTCTATGTGCTCTTTGTGTGTGCATGTTTGTGTATGTGTGTGAGTGTGAGTGAGTGAGTGTGTCTGAAATTAGGATTTTGCAACAAAAAGTCAAGTTTGAACTTTTCTTTTCTTATAAAAGTTCTACCTTTTCTGAAAAAGACAATAAAATGATACATGCATTATGAAATTAATTGACATGTCCAATTCTAATGTGCTGTAAGTGTGGAAATTTCATAGCAAACTGACCAACATAAACATGACGATGACTACAGACTATAGGTCTCGAGGTCCCTGAACCAGCTCTACGAAAGCCCTTTAATTGACAGAAGTAAGGGAGCAAAAATAGAGGAAATCATGTAAGCACAGGCCCAAGAAAAGAGCAAAAATAAGACATAAAAGTTATGGGGGAGCCCTGGAATGTGAAACAAACACATTTTGAGGTTAATAGCCTGATTAAAGCTTCCTATGACTATTTATCTGGTTGAAAACACACAAAAGGTGCTATTATGTTTTTTCTTTTCTTTATTTCTGGAGCAATTATTAATATAACAGTTCAAATTTTTGAGATTTTGAGGTCATTTTTTTTTTTTTTTAAAGGTTGATGATTTTTTTTTTACACAAATGGGGATTGTCATTAAAAGTAAGAGCTTAACAAAGTTGTGTTTGTGTGGGTGTCTCTTTTGTTTTTGAACATGTGCAAAGAAAGGAGGACAACTCCTACTCTCCAGAATTTTTATATCCTCTACATAGTCTTAATCCACCAATACAGTTTGTTTATTTGTGTGTTTTTTGTTTGTTTGTTTGTGTATGTGTGCGTGTGTGTGTGTGCGTGTGTTTGGGTGAGTTTGAAAGAAAAATAGTAGGGGAAGATATTGTCAGTCCTATTCCACAAAATATCCAGAGATCAGAAAGTCTTGGCCGGCAAGTTTTGCTTATTGAGCGGTGAGAAAAGAAATGTGAGCAGAGAAATACATAACATCATGTTGGACATAGTGTAAGATGACTTTCCCCTAGTGGCAATAATAACTTCTTGTTATATGGACAATCACCCTCAGTACTACAGTCTGTGTGCCAGACAACTATGAACAGGCAGACTGCACTTGTTACAGATCACATCTATACATTTTAAGACTACATGTATCTCCTTTCTGACGCTAGTGACTCTTGATAGCTAATAGGACAAGCTCTGATATGACAAGGTACTACAAAAGAAACAAGATTGCATCTTACATTAGATACATTACATACATTGCATACATAACACACGCTGCATACATTGCACACATTGCCTCCATTGCATACATTACATATATCACATAAATAACATGCATTGCACACGTTACATACTTTGCATACATTTACAGTAACAAAGTATACATCACATACATTAACATACACTGCATACATTGCACACATTATGTACGTTGCACACATTACATACACTGCACACATTACATACATTGCATACATTACATACATTGCATACATAACACACACTGCATACGCAGCATACATTGCATACATTACATACATTGCATACATAACACACACTGCATACGCAGCATACATTGCACACATTACCTACATTGCATACATTGCATACATTACATGCGCGGCATACATTACATACATTGCAAACATTACATACAATGCATAATACATTGCATACATTAGTGATAATAGTGTGACCAATCTTACTGAGATTTGTAATGACTTTAAGAAATGTGAATGATCAAGTGATGGAAGATCCACGATCATTATATGAAAATGTAGTGATCAGACTGTCAAAGAGTATAAGAAATGAACAGTAGTATTGTACATTAGGTAGATAAGTTAATCCCTTCCTTCAAGCCATGTCTTGTAACAGTTCTTTTACCAACACCAGCTTGTGGTATGATCCACAGATATCTAGTCTCTCTCAGCAGTTCATCATCTCATCAGAAATATTGCAGTCATATGTCTGCCTTGTGTTACTTTGTAGTTTGGAAAAAAAGAGGTCCATATTAAACAATGCATGTACATCTGTGTCTGTTTGTCTGTCTGTCTGTCTATCTGTCTGTCTGTGCATATATATATGGATGTGTTAGATGTGGTAGGGATAGGTCATTTACTGAACATCTGTGTGTGTACATTGGTGGGGTTTGTTCAAGTATCCTGAAACATTTGTCTATACTATTTAGATCAGTGGGTAACAATAGGCAATTTTCACTGTTGTGACAACACAGTGGCAGTAACTCATCCATGGTTATATCTCAACCAGCTTGAATAGTAAGAGTCTGCTCATCCATTGCACAAAATCTTTTCTATATGTAGTTTTCTATACTTACAGCCAGGGTTGTTTTAAGTCAACTGACTTTTTTATTTAAATCTAACAAAAATCGTGATTTAAATCACTTAAAATCATTTAAATTTTTATGTAAAAATTGCTGTTTTTTGTGGATTTTCAATTTGATTTTAGAATATTAATGGCATATATACAGCTAAAACACATTTATTGTTATGTACAAAGTGTCTCTCAATAATGTATGGGAGTCCATACACACTTCAATTCATTATTACATGTGTTTGTTAAATTTATCGATTTTGCTTTGTCTCAATTGATGTATTTAAGAAAAAGATTCAAAGTCACAAAAGATACAAAGCATGCTAGTTGGCAAATAGTCAAAAGTATAGATGTTCATTTTTCATCCTTAAAGCCCTAATCTTTCTGAGAAATTTTCAGGCCATCAACTTTTAAACTTTATTGTCAAATGAAACCATAATTAATGTGCCTCATTATTTTTCCATCAATTTTGAAGA
>JBCAUA010011595.1:0-13114 GCA_038406235.1 Peronia verruculata | reverse complement strand
GACCACGGTTGTGGACAGCTGAGATAACCACCACTACAGGAGGTTGAAAAGCTTATAAAAACCATAACCATAGAGATAACAGAAGTAGGCGACGACATACACGTAGCTGTGTTTAGAAGCAAGGTCGCGTCGACCCACAGCTGGTCCCTTCTTTTAGAACACGTGTGCCCCGTACAACTTCATTGACGAATTGTCCATCCGACCAAAAATAGGCCTAAAGGAGAAATCTTTCTTTTTTAACGAAGAGAGAAAAAAGAGGTTCAAATTTGTTCCTATTAAAAAAGTAAAAGTACCATTCCTTGACCCCCAAGAGGGGAAATTTGGTTTGGCCATTTCAGACTGCGTCGCCGTAGTGCAGCGCCACTGTACTTCCCCCGATATACATGTACATCAGGTACCCATTTTACATATGGGTGGGCAGAGGAAAATTGTGTGTTAAGTATCTTTCCTAAGGATATAACATGCAACCGTTGCGATTCGAACCACCGACCTGTTTCCGAAGGGCGCAGTTATGGAAACTAGATCTCATGCTGCTATGATTCAGTGAGCCTCCTGGCAATGAAATGACCCTGTTGTTTACTTAATTTTAATATCACTGGTTAGGATAAGGATAGGATACTGTGAATGAGAGTGTGTGTTATTGATAAGGAATGTAATTCACATTTTTCAGCAGTAATATAAACAAAGAGAGAATCATTTTCATGTAAAAATGTTTATTTCAGATACATGACAGCTTTATTAACATTGACAAAAGGGGCATCATTTTCATGAGTAAACTGAAACAACTGTTTAACAGACCTGAGACCAAGACATTTAGGAAAACATCTGTGTATGCTAAATGATGAAAGGTGCATCTAATAACCGCTGAATTTACGCCATCTGCGCATACATGACAGACTGTCTTTTATCACATTCATGACAATTACATGTACAATGTACTCATTCAACAATATATATATATGCATATGTATGTACACCAAAGAGGTTACATAAAACTAGAGGTCGCATTCCGTTACCTTTCCGTCCGTAAATAGAAACCCGGCAGCCATTTTTGTGTGCGGCAAGGGGATGTAAACACAGTGTCAGGGCCAGTGATAATGAAAGTACATGTAGTTTAGAAAGAAAAAATATACTGGCCACATTGTAACTTCTTTTTGCCCCTCCAACTGCAGCAGAATAAATGAAGGCAAATAAAAGAAAAAAAGTGAAAAACATTGTTGTCATGAGTCAGTGAGCAGCAATGTATCAGCAGGTGATTCTACACAATGAGATACAATAGGCCTATATATTGTTTTATCTTCAGATTCAATTTCCTCATCTACCTGCATTCACAGCTCTCCAATAACATCTCTGTTGCAATATATTATATCAGCTTTATTTAACCTCTTTGATCTAGTGAGAAAAAGACGCAGGAATTTTGATTGGGTGAATTGTGTCTTGTTATTATGAGTTGTGTATTCTTCGTTGAGTGTACTGTGATATGTATGGAGCCTGGGTCGTCACATAGTCGGCTGTCGAAGTGTTTGTTTTTTTTGTTGTTTTTTTTACGCTAATAAAAATGATATAGAAATGATACATTCGTGGGCAAAAGAAGGTAAAGGAGTGACAGTGATAGAATGGCACGAGATCTAGATCTAGTGATGAAGGGTTAAATCTATGCATCAACCAGAGTGACGAAGTGAACAAATTACATGTATGTGGGCATGGTCAGTCAATCGTGCACTAGATCTTCATCTAAAAAAGGGAAAAGACCTATGACAATACCATCTCCGCAAGTTGTTAATGGAATTGGATGTAGATCTAGACCAACAACATGATCAACTTCTTTCAAAACCCATCAAAAGCTAATGATACAGTCTTTAGTCTTTAAAGAACATAAGAAGCTGTATAGGAGATTTGAAAGTGATGTTTGTTAGAGGCCCATCAAGCGGGGGTATATTGGCAAGCTTCAAGACCTTCAACTGACTGACAATTTAGTACTAGACTAGCCAACAGCTTACAGGCAAACACATCAGGTTTTCAAAGAACAAAATGAATGGTAGCCTAAGGTGGCTGCACAAACACCGAGTTGACTGAGTGCTTCAGTGGTGAATGCCATGGATTTCTTATGTGAGGACTTAAAACTGGACATATTTCACGGCAGTGAAGCCACAGTATCATTCTTGGGAATGTTTGACAAAATCTTTGATTTGTGCAATTCTACCAGCCCAATGGCAAGAGGCTTAAAAAGTCCAGTGACCTGAACAAATTTTGAAATGAAATGTGAAGAAATCTATGCAGCTATTGATTTCATAAAGTCAATCAGAGATAATATTGGACAGGCAGTTGTCAAGGTAAAAAAAAACCCATTTGTTGGTTCATTTGCACTCTTCCTACCATCAGAGAACTGAGCAGGACGCTCTTCAAGAGAGAAAGCCCATACAAATACATGTATCTCCTAACATATAGACTGTCTCAAGACCACTTTGAGACCCTGTTCAACCACATAAGGAGGAGAGGAGGATGAACAACAATCCTATGCCATTACGGTTCAAATGGGCTCTTCGTGCCCTTTTAAGTGTTACTGAAGACTGGTGTGATACCAACTGTGTACCACCACATGTTATAAGCCCATCAGTAGAATTTTTAATCTAACTCAGGACAAGCTTCTACGCTAGAAATAAGTAGAGCTTTCAGGGATGTGCTGATGAAACCCAGCGTGTACCACGACCACGCATTACACTACATGTACATAAGCGGCTACATCAGCAGAAAGAATAGAGATAAATTGTCATGCAAACACTGTGCATCAGCTGTGGCATCCAGAGATTCAAGAATATATGGGGACACAGTCAAAACTGTCAGTTCTTGGCAGGTGATGACGACCATGCCACACAGGTCATCAGAAAAGCGTGCAAAGGGTTTTGCTCAACCATATTCCATCACCATGAGAGTTGAGAGTATCTTTAATGACCGGTGCGTGCATGGAAATGAGATCACAAGTCGACAGAAAGTAACAAAAGCAGTGCTTTTCTCCATTTGTAACTTTTCGATACTCTGACTCTCAACTGCCAAGAGAAAATGCACTCTCAGTGAATGAAAATCTAAACCCACAATAGCCTATATCCACAGCAGTTCTATCTTGCTTCATGCTCATCTATTGCCCTGTATTTGTTACTGTCTGTCTATAAAGCACTTTGTAATAAATTGTGTTCATTATCTTTAAACTGAGGGCTTGCCATAATTATGGGCAGTCAATTTTGTCACGTCTAATGACGACACTGCACGCACAGCTCTTTGGTGTAAACACAGATGTACACGTACCCTACATTTACATGTATTTAGATGTCGTGCTTATCTATGCTTCTTAACAGAGACTTTCATGAAAGGATTTTACTGTACATGTATCCCTCCAACTCATAATACACATCAGTCTAGCACATTCCCCCAATGGTAATAAAAACATAAAAACATCCAGACACACGTATACCCACACTTTAAGTGTTGAACATTGTTGTACAGTGGTCTCCATCCAAGAACTTGCCTAATGTTCTATGCAGCAAAAAGGGACTTTTTTTCTTCTCCACTTCACATTTCCTCATGAACATCTTCCTAAGTAAAAAGCGATCTAGGAGAGCCATGGCATGTAGACACATTGATTATAATACACATACGATACTTGTACATGTATATATGTTACATGTATTATTATGTATAATTTCATGTCACATGTCCACTTGTGGGAAAATTTAATGTACAATGCCAGCCACGTACCTGTAGTAAAACAAGGGAAGGGGATGTATGGAAGAGAGAGATGAGAGGTGGAGGGGTGGAGTGGGTGGTGTAAAGGGCAGGAAATGAGATGGAGCATGTACAGTGTAATACATGCATGCTCACTGTGTAATCAGGCAACATGCAGACTATACACAGACATACACTATACAGCTCTTGTGTACATGTTATACGTGTCATATGTCTCATGTACTGTGTGTATACCTGTTGTCTTCTCTTTGCCAACAGGTAAGGCTCTTGATGCTTGAAAGAAGCTGAGCCATACTGGTGAAAGTATAAACCAAGACAGGCATACAAAATGATTAAGACTGTTCCCATTCAAACAGATACAAGTACCGGTAAATCTTCAAAGTCAATTAACATTCACAATCAACATAATAACCAGAGAAAACTAATGTCAGTTCAATTCTTTCCATCTGCTTATGAGACCGTCCATCTAAGATCCCACTTTTTTCCCTTCTTCTGTTGCCCAGGTTCTCAGGTGGAGACCACTGTATCACATGTACTATACTAATCTATAACAAAGCAAACAGATAAAGCTGCCAATACTACATGCAATTAATCGCTGGAGACATACACATATAATCACTGAGCATATATGTAAATATCGTCCTACGTAATAAAAAAAAAAAACATTAAAAAATGTAAAGATGTCTTGGTTCAAGATCCCTCGATTAAATGCAGCACTGCTTATGGGCAAAAATAAATGTGTATAATGTTTACAACATTGACCGTTGGCATTCCAGTTGCACTTTATTCCTATTTCAAACTTTGTATGGGTGAATGAAAAAACTAAAGTAAATATTAAATACAATCTTGCCTTGGTTGCACAAGTCACCAGAGGTCTGTTCCCTAGTCAAGCACGCAAACTTTTTGCCTTCATGTGTGCTCGCCAAGCAGGAAATATCAAGGACAAAAGTGATACATGTCACGTATTGTGATGTTTCACAAGCTATGTGGCACTGTGACTATTCAAACCTCTCCTTTAAAAAACTGATACATTTGTAACATACATACATGTACACAAGAATTAGAACTTCACAAATATGGCAATGAACACAAGAGGCATTTTAGGGGCAAGGGAGCACATCCTGGAGTGACTTAATTGATTATTACAGACTGATGATTTTAAACTCTCTCTTTCAAATCCAGCATGTTCAAATTAGAGAAAAATTTGACTGGCTCAAAGTTACTATGGCAATGACAACCGCTTGGATTTTGCCTATTCTGAAATGGCTATCTTTGAAATCTGTCTCCTTCACCAAATATCAATACAAGTTGACAAAACTTAGTCAACTTGTCGTTTGGCACATTGTCTAAAAAGTGACATGTTTTCAGCTCTGCATGTGCAATTAAGAGATTTTTTAAGATGTCATGTAATGAAATTTCACATTTCTTTCCCTTGTTTTTTTTTCCATAACAAAAACCTGCGTTTACCAAAAACCTATATGCATATAGGGGCCTACATTAAAGTAAGCCTAATATATATTTGTCTTTTTTGTAAATTTGGTTAGAATCAGTTCATAAACAAAAAGAAGTAGATTGCAAAACTGTGACCAAAAAATAAATAAATAAATAAAAAATAAAGGTTTTGAGAATAAAGTTTACATTTTTTTAGAGAAAATACTGAGACTATTAAAAACAGCTTTTTCTCAGAAAGTAGCTTGTCTCAATGACTTCCAATTTTTTATTTTATTTTTTTTTCTTGCCTTTTCCTGGCTTTCTATTCCTTTCTTTCTCTCTCCCACCCCCCCCATAAGGGCTCCGACAATCACTTCTAGGACTTGAGGACCTTATGTGGCCTTCACATCTTTCTTTGTCAAAACCATGAGTTTTTTTTTTTTTTTTACCTTTACTATGACCGTCAGCCCACAACTGTGCTCTGAAGCAGCAGAAATAAAAGAGAATACATATCACTCTTCTCGGAGGATGGAAGTTCATTTAAGAGCACCTGGTGATTGCTTACATTGATATTCAGCATGTTTCCTGTGAGTCTATTTCGTTTTGGAGTGGTCACCCAATGCCCATCCCTGACATCCGTGGCAAGTCAACTGTTTTAGCACAAAAACAAATTTTGAGATGCCTCCACCTCTAAATACCGAGGCAATTCTAAAACAAATCCACTCAGAAATTTGATTTTATCTTATCTCCATTGTGTTGTGCATATCTTGCATTTCAGATACAAAAATGATCAAACTTTAAAGTGGAAAGGATTCTTTACGTTTATGAAACTGATTTTTGATGTGGTCATTATATCTTAATGATAATGATACAATGTACATAGTCTATCAGACAATATATATATATATTTTTTTTTACATTTGTTCAGTTTTTGTTTTGTGAAAGGTGTACAAACATACGACATGTAATCATGCAGTATGTCAAACCTCTAGCAAAAAGTTTTTTTTTCTAATAAGGCAGGGGAAAAAAAGGCGAGGGGGGCTCTGTTAGCATGATTTATAACATAAAAACAAGGAACTGTGTCAGGGTCCAAAATATTCATGCATAAAAAAGAAGATAGTGAAAGACCAAAAAAATAAAAAATGTAATTTGAACAAAACTGCAACTCCATAGAAAAAAAAAAAGTGAACCAAAGGAAACTGGCAGAACATGCTGGCATTTTTGAGAGCTAGACTGATTGTTTTCACAGCTAAAAACTTAGAGATACATACTCTACCATATCTATTTCATGTCTGAGTATCTCAAAAAAGCATAAAAATAAAAATCAACAATAAGATGATCCCGGAAATATGAGATGCGACACAATGAAATCAGGCTCTTATCAAATTCTGAGCATATGGGGTTATTGGTATCACTGTAAAGATGATTCATTTCCCAGTCAGTGTGTGAAAAAATTATTGCTCTGCCTTAAGTAGAAGTTGAAATATTGGCAATTAAAAACGATGGGGGTGACCTGTTGCTGCAGCTGAATTTAGTGAGAAAATGGAAAAAAATCACTCTTGTAAATCCTTCTTTATTGATGCAGGGCCATGCCATAAAATTGCAATTTTTGGGCTTTTACTCAATCTATTTCAGTAAACAGAACTCTGTGAAATGCATTTATATATATATTGATACAGAAGGGCTTCATAAAGAAAAAAAAATTGCGTCAAAAATTCATTCACTGTTGAAAAACAGTTGGCTCGGTCTGATGAGCGCCTGATTTCATCGTGTTGAGTCTCACATCTTTTTCAGTCGCTGCAGCTCTCATTTTTGTAATATTTGCTCTCAAATGAAGTCTTGGCACACCACTGAAATTATAAAACTGAATCTGAATTACAATTTTGTATTCTTTTTCTACAAATAAAAAAAATACGAGCTAACAACAAAAAGCATTGTTTTATACTTTGTTTTTGTAAATTCAATGATGATGAATTACCATTTTCAATCACGCTGTAATTAATGATACCCTTTCTTGGATTTCTTTTTCTTTTTTTTCTTCTTCCTTTTTCTGTCACTGTCAGAATCTTCACTTAGGTCACTTTCACTTTCTTTGTCACTTCCACTTTCATAACTGTCACGTTTCTTTTTGTCCTTTCTTGATTTCCGATTTGAATCACCGCTTCCTTCTGAACTATGCCTCTTTCTCTTTCGACTTCTCTTTGTTTTGCTTCTTTCTTCAGTCTTGTCTTTACCACTGTGTTCATCTTCAGATTCTTCACTGTCGCTACTCTCATCTTCACTTTGCCGCCTGTGCTTTTTTCTCTGTTTCCTCCTTTTCTCACTGTCTGAAGAGTCGCTCTCCTCATCACTGCTTGAAGACCTGGACCTTTTATGTTTCTTTCTCTTCTTTCTCTCTTTTTTGGATTTGCTGCACTTTTTCCTCTTTGAACTGAAATATGGCAATATGAGAAACAAAGTAATGCATAGAAAAAAAATGTCTGAATCTGAAGAATTTTACATCCAGCTGTTGGATTACATTTATTTACCAGAACAGCAAGCACTGTCAGTCAATCTATGCCACCATCCAAAAATCTCTCCCATTCCGTCCTCTCCCCTCTTGCCCCTCAATTTTGATTCCCCAGACAATAGCAATGGGGATCAGGCTATGAAGCAGTGGGAGTACCACATCTGTAATTAGATCTAGTGATTGGTCACTTGATATTGCTATATGCCACTGTAATTTCAGCACTCTACCTTATTTGCACTTGCCACTTCCTTGGGTTTCCCAATGAAAATGCCAGTCTGAATGAAAGGATGAGGGAGACACAGATCCCTTGTGGTGTGTTCACATAACAGCATACTTAGCGTTATTTATCTTATAAAAGGTAGGCCTATATGGCGCCTCATGCATCATGTCCTGATGTCAATAGCAGTGTGAGCAGAGAAATCCGCACAACACAGATGATGGCTGACAGCAAGTTTCTTGCCCTGCTACAACAATCTGCATCAAGGGCTGCTTTGCATAAAGGGAAGCTGATGTAAATTTGCATGCATCAACGTGGCTGGCATGGGAAAAGAGTATTGGTAATGCTAATCTATATATTCCTTGTGGTTGGCAGTGACCGAAGGTGAACGATTAGCATTGATTGGCTGCTTACACCCAGGCACCCCTATACAATGAGAATTTTGCAGTTTGTTATGTATGCGAGAAAGAGTGTCAAGCCTCGGTTAAATTACATTGCCTCAAAAGTTGTCTTTTCCTTTGATTTCATAGGGACAAGTACAGGAAAAGAGATCTATGTTATTCCACCTGTTGCTCTTCTGTTAACACTTTGCTCCTAATTGTCGCAATTATGCGACACCCTAAAAATCCCCTTCATACTAATTGTCGCATTAATGAGACAGCTGAACTACGCAACATCGGCGGAAGGAAGTAGAGAGGACAGGAAGTCATAAACTAAAGGTATTTTTCACTAAACAGAGTTATTCCTTGCCTTAATGTGACAATTGGTATGAATGGGATTTTCAGGCCGTATCACAACTGCCCCAACTGGGAGCAAACTGTTAAGCCAAATAAAGAAGCAAAGGACCTGTTCCGTGAAAAAAAAAAAAAAATGACTCATCCAAAGTTAGATTCCAGTGAATCCCCTGTATTTCATAAAAAGACAAGAAATTAATTCTTTCATGAATTGTTTTGACTTTTTCAAACACAGTTGGATATGAAGAGTATATCTGGGATCCTACCTGTGAGATCTCTTTTTTTTGGAGTCCTTCTCAACTTTTTCTTTCTTCACTTGCTCTCCTTGCTCAGCTGGAAATAACAATGCAAAGAAAGAAAATCAGCTTAAGTGACTCGAAGGAACGTTACAGACTAACTATAACACCAGGATGACTTGAAACATGGTTATCGTTATTTTTGTTCCTTGTATAAAAATAAATTGTGAAGCTTGTCACTTGAGACAAGTATTTTGAAGTATTAATCTGTTCATGCAACTGAGAGCAGATTAGTTATTATAGATCAACATAATCACTACTATCCAACAAACTGTAGCTTTATCTATATTAAAGCTGCTTTGATAATACAGACATATTGCAAAAAATACAAATTTTTTCATCATAAACAAGGATAGAAAGTGCACAAGAGAAAACAAAAAATGTCTTTACCAACAAGAGAATATCAACCTATACAATAAATCTGCAATAAAAACCCATAAAAGGCTTATGGACTCGATAACTGCTGAATGCATCCATTTGAAATTTGGCAGACAACATTGTTACATAAAGATCTGTTTTTCTACTTACTTAAACCCGAAAAGAGCTAACTGTGTCTGACATTCTTTGAAAGAGGCGATAATAATTGAAAAGTAAACTTGCGGGAGTGTTTGATCCAAATCGTACCTTTGACAGAAAGATGCATCCAAAACATCAAATACATTTTCTTGAGTAATGTTGTTTAATCATCTAAAACATCAGCATGCTGGTGTGCATGCTTCTATACACTCTAAGGCAGCGACTATTTTACCTATATTTATTTAAATAATCTCCCAGAAAGACCATAGAATCTTTAATCAAAATGATTCTGAGCTGTGACTTCTACGGCAACAATTTTATTTCATTGTTAACAGTGTGAAAAACTTCCTTAGATGTATACTTGAAGAAACTTTCAGTGTGTCACTTCAAAATTTTCAACGGTGTCAATTATATCAGCTGTGATACTGTGGGTGTTAGTACAGAAGACTTTAGTTTACCTTCATTCAGCTTGGTAAGTGGAGAAACGAATGGTTCATCATCAGAATCAGAACTTGTGCTACTGACATCTAGGACAACCTCTTTTGTTGGGTCTGCTTTCAGGAAGTTTCGGCACTGATAAGTCAAGTGGCCAGCTAGTAATATTTGTTAATAAAAAAAATGAAAAGAAAGGTATTACAGGTGATGCAGAATATGCATGTTCCTCTAAATGCATTAAGAATGAAATAGAAAAAAAATAATAATAATAAAAAAAAAAAAAAAAATACAGCTCTACTGCACAAGATTCTAAATGTACAATATCATCCTAATGCCAATTGTCAGACTTTGATTAAGCATATCATAACAGGACTTAATAAATCTTTGAAATAAATAAATAATTATGAGCTGCAAGAATTTCAGCCATTAATTTTCATGATTCACAGCTTCCTGCATGCTTCGATGCTTATTTAATACTTCTCGGGAATGTATCAATTTCATGCATATTTTGTCAGTATAATAAAGATAAATGCAGTTAATAGCAAGAAATTTAATTTTACACCAGTCAATATGACATCTTTGGTCCTTAATATTTTGCTCTGGACCCTATATTTTTCAAGAACTATTTGATTACATCCATTGTTTTTACCTACCATATCCACATTTTTTGCATGCTGTGCGCAAACTGTCTGAGGACTTTCCAAATTTTGATATGTAACCTGCAGGAAAAAAAAAAAAAAAGTTACAAAACTATCTACGATGAAATCTACATGGCATGAGAAGGGGGAAGGGACCATAGATTTCTTGGAAAATATCTGAACAATGGCGTAAAAAGAAGTCATTCCTGGAATGATGTGTGTCTAAACAAAATCAAGCTGAATAATGACCTTTGCTCTGTAGCCTATCTCCTCTGAAGCCCGACAGGCTGACACGATGTGAACTAAGTGTTCTCGTAATCATTAGTAATATTATTATGAAGGGCATGTTTTTTTACACAATTTTTTTCAAAATCTAAATTCTTGTCACTCTCACTGCTGTCAGCACATTCAGATTTTTAAATGTTTGTTTCAGTAAATATTAATGTCTCATTTAAAATGTCTACATGAAGTGGACAATGGCACATACATAGTGATGACTGCCTTCCAATTATCTCGAGGCACGATTGTTTTAGTGTTTTATTTATGCCTCTTGATTCCTTGGGGAGCACCCCTTCAGTGCATGTGGTACTGACAGGTCTTTCCTAGCTTGGCCCACATCACTTTGTGGCCTTCATCTCAGCATCAATACTCCCATGCAAAGTTTCTTTACCTACTTTCTGTTTTCCTAATGGATTCCAGTCCGAGCCTGTCTAGTGATTAGTGATTCAGGTTTTTGAGGTTTAAAGCTGATTCAACCCCATTTCCATTTCTCATTCAATTTCAAATAGACTTGTCTCATCCCGTCCCACAGCTGTTTGTAGGAGATGACCTCTAGCCACCTGATGTATCAGAATAGGGGCATGATTCCAGAAGCTAATTTAAGTCTATTCATATGTACTGACTCTCACATAAGGAAGTGACCTTGGTGGGATCTGTTTGGGGGAATCCATAGGGTGCAGAGCCGACCACAATGTAAATTCATCCTGGTATCTTTCACTCAAAAGTCTGGTTGGATGCCGACGACCTGTTTAGCTTAGATATATGAACGTAGTTGTTATTCTTAAGCCTTTCAATCATTCTCTACAATGATCTATGGCTAAGGTTTTTAAACACATTTACAATCTTCTCCTGGGTTGCTATCTCTCATGATCTAAAGACGTGACTGAAAAAAATTAGGTGCAGTGGCTGTCTACATTTTCTTTAAGTGTGAATGTCAACAAAGCAGCATGAAGAGAGACGAGTGGGAGTAGGTGTTGGTGTATCCTCACTGTTGGTGTATGCCATCTGGATCTGGCAAGCGGAGAGGGCCAATCACTGACCATCCACGGACCAGAAGTGCAAGTGTGGATGTGTGTTTGTGTAATCCCCGCCAATGCAAGATAGGTGAAGACAGCCAAGCATCTTCTCAATACACCGACCGGCCCTCAGGTTTTTGTGTGTCGTAACAAAGTGTCTCTGTCTCGCCGTCCAACTTCTTGTTTTCTTTGCCTTCAGTTTTCGGCTGTCAGTTGGCCAGCGTGGGCTATTTGGAGTTGACTTTAAGTAAGCGAGTTCAATCTCTGAAGGTGCTGACATTATCAGACTAGAGGCAAGACTAATGAGAATATAGAGGGAAAAAAAAAAAAAAACGGGACCGCCAGAGCAGGTTGACTTTTCACGGGTTCCACTGTAATATTGTTTTCATCTTTCTCCACCTCTGATATCATAAAGCTAATAAAACAAGCTTACCTCACAATGCTCAAATAGTGAAATGGAAAAGCATATTAACTGAAATCAAATATGATTATTATGAAAGTGTTCAATATATATAAAACTAACGATAATACAAATTCATTACGCTCATTTCACATTTTATGGCTGATCCCAGCTCATCATGTTAAAGTAGATCTAGATCTAGATCTGCTGATTTTTAGAAAAAAAAAAGCCCACCAACTGATCAAGCGTTTAGATCTCTTTAAATTTAGATTTTGATCTCGATCAAGTTTAGCTCTGAATTTAGATCTGGAGTCTAGATCTAAATCTTGGTCTAGTACGAAATTATTATTATGAATGAAAAAACAAATTTTATCACCCACATCTAGATGCTAAACTGCAAGGCTTAACAGTATCACTAGCCTAATGAAGGAACGATAAACATTTTCATTTAACTTATTTCTAAGTTCTGGATATAATGCAATGAGAGACAGAAAATAATGAGGAGGAAGGGATATCAGAGCCATAAGTTAGATCTAGATATAATTATGTATATGATTCTCCAAAATTAATATTTCACAGAGATCCCTCTGTACTTTAGAAATTCTTGCAAGAACAAGATGTTTTTCGCCCCGATGCGAACTTTTTGCTATTCGCCATCATTGAATGCAAGCTAGTGCAGCTCGATACCTGCCCCTCATCTAAAAATAGACGCATGAAATTTCCGGGAGATGGGCTTAACTGTGACTCTAAAATACTTTCCATAACAAGCTAGGACACTACCGTGGTTTTTGTGATCCCGAAGAATCGATACCCCTGGTGCGCAGCCCAGAAGTACAAATCGATACTGCGGCCTATACTCCCCCTATAGGCTATCAAGTAATAGAACAACCCCGCTGGATTCG
>JBCAUA010011585.1:0-13114 GCA_038406235.1 Peronia verruculata | reverse complement strand
TTCTAAAAAATAACACCGCTAACATGTTTTTGGATACTAGAAGTTTATTGTTTTACAAGAAATAGCATAGGCAGTCCGTGACGTTGCACTACCCCTTTAACAATGCATTGTTAGACATCAATATCTTCAATCAATTTCAATCAGCCCAGAGTTGTCCTGAATGAACCGGGATGTGACTACTGAAAATTGAGTACAAATAGTAGTGGATGTTGCTGTGTGATTACAAATTAAGTACAAACAGTACTGGATGTTGTTATCCCATTGAAAATTAAGTACAAGTAATAGTGGATGTTGCTATAGATATAATAGTCTGACAAACAGAGATAAAGATCGGTTCCATGACATACAGACCCAGACACTTGCATGACTGATTGACATGAAGATATATTATGCCGTTTTATCAAATTTGGAATGGTCCTTGTATTGCAGAAATTTGACAAAGGCTGTAGAATGCTCAAAAATTATAACTTAGATTAATTCTTAAGTTGCTGGTACACTGTAATGGAAGTGTCCATGCTTATTTTCATATCCATCCGATTAAAGCCTTAGAATAGAATCTGCAAAGAAAGCAATAGCCTACGTGGTAGAACATGGAGTTCATGGAACAAACGTCTGGAAAGAAATGCGATGCGACACGATGAAACCAGGCTCTCGTCAGATTTTGAGCATATGGGGTACTATTGTTAACAAAAACATTATTCATTTCCCTATCAGTGTGTGAAAAAATGGTTGTTCTATCTTAAGTAGAAGTTGAGATATTGGCAATTAAAGACGATGAGGATGACTTGTTGCTGCCGCTGAATTTAGCGAGAAAATGGCCAATCACTTTTGTAAATCCTTCTTTATCTTTATAAGGCCATGCCACAAAATTCCAATTTTGGGCTTTTACTGGATCTATTTCAGTAAACTGAACTCTGAAATGCATTTACAGATTTATATAAAAGGGCTTGATGAAGAAGAAGAATTTGCTTCAAAAATTTATTCACTGTTGAAAAACACGTGATTTCCCCGGTCGGCTCAGTTTGACAAGCACCTGATTTCACTGTGCCGCGTCTCAAATATTAAAAGGATAGGTTATTTATAAAGTAAAAATGAATGGAAGCATTCCTCAAAGGAGACCAAAGAAACCCCTAAAAGGACATAGTACAGGATCGCTTGCTCGCAGAATGAAGTGATAAATTTTCTCTCAAGAGCAGATAGAATCTTTAATTTCTTTAGTTCTTGGTCTGTTTGTTTGACTGGCAATAATGACGATGATCGAAAAGCTAACCAGGTTCCGCCGAGTATCTGGAAATGCATTTGTCATTGATCTGCGTGATATAATTTGCGATTTAAAAAATAAATAAATAAAAGTATACTTAACCCTTTGGCGGCTTTGGGGTCTAGCAAATCATTCCTGTAAAATGATGATGATAATGATATTTTGGTTTATTTATTTTAGTATATTTGATTAGTTACCGTCAGTCCGTCTTAAATTTAAGACATTTTTGTAAGACGATGTTGATGATTTATTTGCTGTTGTTGTTTACGGTTGTCCTGGCGACGAGTCTAGCAGACTCGAACATTGAGCGTCCGTTCAGTTAATCAATGTGCAAAGTACAAAATTGTTAGATTTGCTGTTTGTGATAATGTATTCGGTTAATTACCAATTGACAGCCTAGACAGCTGTATAAAATAATGTTAATTGTGATGTTTAAGATGATTATCCTCTACTATGCCCCCCCCCCCCACACACACACTCACAACTAGGTGTCGGTACTTCTCGTCTGTTATTTGGATTATTTGAAAAATGTTGAGAATATTGAAGAAGTTAAAAAACACTCCAAAAGACTTTTGTCTAACGTCTCTCAATGTTGTATGACAATCTTTGTTGTCTCGTGTGAATTTACTTTGATCCTTTTATAGATCTAAAACTGACACGTCAATGAAATAAATAAATAGAATTAATGAAACCGAAGGTATTTCATCACTTCAGGCCGTCTTTGATCCTCTAAGTATCTCGCGCCCAGAGCAAATGAGACGGAAGTCGATCCGGGAGATTAAAAGTTACGGCCGTTTTTGACTATTTTCCAACTGGGACGCCAAAAGGT
The DNA here is from genome assembly GCA_038406235.1 of Peronia verruculata. NCBI lineage: Eukaryota > Metazoa > Mollusca > Gastropoda > Systellommatophora > Onchidiidae > Peronia > Peronia verruculata. Next base: position 11,024 of record JBCAUA010011585.1, on the reverse strand, counting down.
TTTATTCCCCCCCCCCCCCAAAAAAAAAAAAAAAACAAACAACAAAAAAAAAAAAAATGAAAAGTCAACCTTTTCTAACCAGAAAAGAAACAAATTTGTATCTGAGTCGAAAAATAAATAACATTGCCATAACTCGCGATCACCCGGAACACTTCCGACACGATTGCTCTGGGCACAAGACAAATTGACATAAAATTAGGAAAATAAAACACAATATACGGTAAAATAATATAATGACTTGAAATGAAATATATAAAATTAAATCGCAATAAAATACATGTTAATGGAATGGAGGAAGTAAAGCACAACGAAATAATTACAAATGTAGACACTGTGACGGAGATAACACTACTCGATTCATATTTGTTATGGATGTGAAAGGGTTCACGGTGCAACGAACTTTTTATCCCTGCAATTTCGGTTTTCGGTTATATGGAGTCAGTACCGATCGACAACCTGTTGACGCCGATAATGTGGTGAAGCCGTTAGCACAATTGGCCCTGATAAAGCATTCTCAGCAAACCGTGAGCGGGTTAGAATCAGGTTGCAATTGTAACCTAGTACGTTAACCCTGGTCAAGATTGACGTCAACATGGGATCGGTACTCCGCGAGCAAGCTATTTTGTGCATCTGTGGCTGACGCCGTTTCCTATTTTAGAGGGCACTGTCGCCGAAGAGTTGAATGCTTGCCTCTCATTGAAAGTGTTGTGGGTTTGAATCCTGCCAGGGGCGAAGGGCAAATATTATAACTTACTCCTCACTACCCCCCCCCCCCCCTGCCCAAGTGGCTCAGTGGTTCATTGATGTCTTGACTAGGGACACCCGATGTTTAGTCCTTTTGGATAATAGCTAAAACATGTGTGGGAAGACCGGCGTTTACGTTACGCACGTTTGAGCACCCCTGCCAGTTAAAAAGATTTGAAAAAGAGAATGCTGGGACGTTTCTGTCAGCACACAATTTCCAAGCCTACCAGAACTTTCAAAAAAAAAATCTTCTGACCAAAACTGGGTATACATTTAAAGCCGAGATAATCCGCTTTTGGATTGGATAGCATACCAAACATGGTCAAGATTGTTAGCAAAGGATTTGTGGTTCACCGCAGCCTACGCAGGGCATTATGAGGTGCACGCCATTTCTGTTCCAGCATACTTTGTCAAAAAACGCCGTTTCCCGAAAAGATGGCAATTTTGTTTTGTAATCTTTAATGGTGATCAAAATACAAGCTTTTCAGAACGAATAGCTGGGATAGATTGCTCTTTAGCCCTAAAAGTATCAAGGAGTCTATACGATGACACCACTCGTTCATTGTTGTAGAACTCGTCTCTGATAACATACGATATAATAAGAAAGCACTCGACCTTATGACCTTTATCTTTAAACTGTTGTTGGAACATGAATAAATCATTAGACTAGTCAAAATAATTCCATAGGTCTATTGCGATCAGGTGGTCTTAATAGTGTAATTAAATATTTCAAGTTACTTAACTATACATGTACCCAATATAATACTGCAACGCCATACCCTAACACTGATATTTATCTAAGCCTCAACTGAAATCTAACCCTATTCATAATCCTTAGCCACTTGGCGTGGTGCTTTCTCCTATCTTGAGTCTAAATTCTGGAAATCTGGAATCAATAAGATCTAACCCAAAGTCCAGGAAATCCAATCAAACGATGCAGTTTGAATGATCGAAAGGGAAAACCTTGTTGCCCGTAGACCATGGAGGCTATTTTGATGACCTGGTTGTAATAGTCAAAATGTAAGTTAATACATTAGAAACTCTGGTAGGTCATCCGTGTTTTGTTCTTAATACTTTTAGAGTTAGTATTGTGGGGGACATTTTGAACCCCTAAACGTGCCAGAGGATCGGTCTGTCATGAAACTCACTCACCTATATCTCATATTTAATATCAGAAGCCAAATACATTGCATTCATAATGTCCTCTAGCATGATCACTTAGGCCTAGTCCTATTTCTTTAACATAAATAAACATCATCCTAGAAATGTTTTACCTAGTACTTTTAGGGTTAAAATGTGATGGGAAAGTTGTTTTGTCAAGGTACTCCTGTTTGTGCTGTCACGATAAAAATAATATCACAGAGTCTGTGCTGACTCCCGGTTTTCTTTGCATTTCTGTGTCCTTTCTGCACCGAGCAGGTTTTATTGTTTTTAGTTTTATTTCGTTTGGTATATCATTGATTTTATTCAATTCGTCAGCACGACTGACCTAGCTTGTTCATTATAAGGATTTCACAGAACCTTGAGGATAATCAAATTTTCAAAGCTTGTGACGGAAAGCAATTAAATTAACATAAGTTAGGGGAAACTGGATCAGTCATGACAAACAAATTAGATAATTAGGCCTACAAACTTTCAAAAAAGTCGATTGCTCATAAAGTAAATTAACTAATATACAAAATATACCTTAATGATATTGATAAACGTTTGGAAATTTGGTTCGTGGCAATAATGATAATAATAATAATGAGTGAATAATAATAATGACAATAGTAACAATAATAATGAAAGCAGGCACATAGCAGATGACTTTGAAGATTTAACTTCACCTAAGTTAAGAAGGAAAATCTGTCCAGGCTAAATCTTGGCTGAATATAGGCCTACTGATCAAGAAAGTGAAAGCGGTTGATTATCAGGGCGAATAAAGATGCTTTAATGCATAGACGAACCATAATACTCCAACGGAGAGGAAATTGTGGAGAAATGCAGGTGTTTTAAGGGGAGGGGATGGGAGGGGGGGGGTGTGATGGGAGGGAGACAAAGCAGAGAAGCACAACACATTATCTGACTGTAATAATAGCTGAAAATTCATTATGAATTTAAAAGTGTAGTGTACTCACAATAGCAACTACATAAATGTATAGATATGGATCTTAAAGTTGAAGAATACACATTATTAGCAATGCAACATATGGAGAATGATGTCTTTTAAAGTATCCTACATTGCACTGTGAAGATCTTCTTATACTTGATGTTCGTAGCCAAAAGTGTGTCAACAGATTCAGAAGTTGCTGGGATGTCAGGATTTCTATGGTGCTGTTAGTAATAACATGTTAAAGAAATGGCAGGTTGTGTTTTAAGTTGAAATTATGGTCGTGTGAGTACCAACTTAATCATGGCCATAATGAATCATCGCTCGATAATCTCCGCGTTGAGGATCCATGGCGAACTTAACAAAATTAAGAAAAAAAGAAAAGACGATGATGTTATGTCTAGTGTCAGCACACGGGTATTGATCTGAAATTTTGAGAAAGGTCCAATTTAACTGAGATGCGACATAATGAAATCAGGCTGTCATCAAATTTGGAGCATATAGAGTTGTTGGTATCACTGTAAAGATTATTCATCTCCCTTTCTCTGTGTGAGAAAATGATTATTCTACCTTAAAAGGAAGTTGGGATACTGACAATTAAAGACGATAGGGTGACCTGTTGCTGCAGGTGAATTTATCAAGAAAATGGCCTCCAACTTTTATAAATCCTTATTAATCCTTGTTAGGCCATGCCACCAAATTACAACTTTTGGGCTTTTGTTTGATCTCTATCAGTAAATTGAACTCTGAAATGCAATTTCAGTTTGATATAGAAGGGTCTGGTGGAGAAAAAAAAAACAACAAATGCCTAAAAATTCATTCACTGTTGAAAAACACGCAATTTCTCCGGTCGGCTCAGCCTCACGAGCGCCTGATTTCATCGTGTTGCGTCTCAATGACAACACACTATATCATGCTGCTAACTGAAAAAAAAAATCCATTATCCAGCCTAGTTCTATCTGTCCAGATACAGACAGTTTTGTAGTGACCCTCATATCCATTTGGTCTTGGAGGGGAATTCCACCAAAAAGTACAGTAAACGAAGCTTTGGGCATTTCACCCCCTCGACGGTTACAGGGTTAAAGTTCTGCTTGATACTTTTGGTAATCATTTAACCTGTTGCATTGTGGAAATCAAATACCTGCGGAACTTAAGCTGGCATTACTTGATTGGTCCTCTTAGGATTGGAGTTTGTGTTGCAGCAGCAACCTAGTTTTGTAAGACCAAGTGCAAAAATGGACAGTACTGGATATTTTTTTAATTGAAAGCACTTGTGCATCAATTAGAGATAACATCTTAATTTCTAACCGTTGGAAGTGTCTAGTCCTATCCTGAATAGAATAAATGTCTTGGTATAGTTTTCTGACAATCTGAATGTTAATCTGGTTAATGTGGATTTGATCCTTTGTCAATTGAAGAAGTGTTGCTTAAAGACAAGTATACGATTTTAAACGTTTAAACTTGCAAACTTTCTAGGATTGATTTTTACCATGCATGTATTTCTTCTTTTCGCCGTCCGTTTATTCCTTTCTCCTCTCTTTGTATAATTTGCTGATTTTATTATGCATTTATCTTTCAACCCCCTCCCTCTCTTTCTCTCTCTCTCTCTTGTTTTTCCTTTCTTCCTCCTCCATTTCCTCTATCCGCCCTTTTCAAGATGTTTGGAAACCCTGTTTCAGTTCTCGACATGAACATTGCTTAAACGCTATTCAGTGAGTATTTCGTGTGTACATCAGCTCAGCTGAGGATGCGCATAAGAAAACCCAAGGAACAAACAGGTCTTAATCAACTAACTGTTGTGCTGCATTCCAAGGCCAGGTCACACAGGTCTTTGGGCCAGGCCAATCCCCGTTCGTGTTTCACCTGGTCTGTTCTCGATCCCCATTGGTTGGCTCACACAAAAGATAAACAGCTCTCTCTGATCGCGGTCTGGGAAATGACAAACAAAATAAGTCATCAAAGTTCGAAGAGAAATAACGTGAGCATCAGCCTGATTTCGCTGGCGGCTTGGTTATGATATGGGTTTTCCTGAAGGAGTGTGTCCGGACGGACGGATTGCACTTGCATGATGATCAGTGTGCGTAATGGATGTTGATCGGTAGTCCGTATGGTGTATTTTTCGTACGTCCTTTGAATAGGCACAGAGAGAAAGAAAGAGAGAGAGTGCGCGATAGAGAGAGAGAGAGACAAAAGGGTGGGAGTAACTCAGGCACACATATACACACCGAGAGAATCAGAGAAAAAAAAAGGAGATTCTGACACTTAATGATCCATCCATCCATCCATCCAAATAATCCATCCATCCATCCATTCATCCATCCAGCCAGCCAGCCGCCCGTCCGTCCGTCCGTCCATCCGTCCGTCCATCCATCCATCCATCCATCCATTCATCCACCCATCCATCCATCCATCTTTCCATCCCATCCATCCATCCATCCATCCATCCCTCTCTCTATCCCTCCCTTTACCCACCCATTCTTCGCTCCAACCTTACGTTCATAACATCCATTTATCTCTCCGCTTATCTGCTAACCTGTCCATCGACCCATCTGACATACACACAAGGAGTATAATGTACAACATTATAGTAACAGACAGACATAGACATACAGGCAGAGAGGTGACAGTAGCTGTAGCAACAAAGAAAGACAACAACACCGGCTACTTTTAGAATAAGCATCATCTAATCGGGGACAAAGACAACAACACTGGCTACTTTTAGGAAATGCATCCTCTAATCGGGAACAAAGACAACAACACTGGCAACTTTTAGGAAATGCATCCTCTAATCGGGAACAAAGACAACAACACTGGCTACTTTTAGGAAATGCATCCTCTAACCGGGGTCATTGGATTTATTATGAGCATTCATATATGAAACAAGAATATTATTGGAGATTTGACGCAATGCTGCTGCTTGCTAGATAAACAACGCTGTTGTATTTAGATCTTCATCAAAGAAACCAAACAATAGGAAGATATTATCTCTGTCAAAATACGCAACTACATGCTTTTTCGTCCTGGAATACCAGTCCTGGCGCCCTTGTTCTTCTTGTTCTTGTCTTCGGCCCCGCTCTCTTTCCTCTCTTCTACTTGACGTGTAAACGTATCTTTCCGTGTTTCCCGCACTATAGCCGTGATCGTGCAGATGTGCCGTTAAACCCCAACACAAACAAATAAACAAACACAGCCCTTGTAAAAGGCGTTGTTTTTGCCAGCCAAAATGGCCTCCCTCTAATTTGTTAGACATTAAGGTTGTTAAACCAGCATCATAAAAAACGAAAATATTCAGCCAATTTTTCTCCCCGCCTCCCCCCCTTTTGTTTTTGTTAAAAACAAACCATCTAGGACAATCTGAACAGTTTAAATAAGCACAAGTAAAGAAAAAAAAGTCATTTTTGCCCTTTTTAATTGAAAGTGATGCCAAGGAAAGAAATCTTAATAAAATAAAATAAAATGAAATAAAATAAAATAAAAAAAGAACATGGTATGAAAGTGCACTCGTATTTCTCTCCAAGTAATAATTTTGTCAGATTTTGCTGCAGTTTACATTTCATACGAACACAGAAAAAGAGTGACATTTCTACCTGTACAATGCTTATTCAACAACGGTCTTTATGCTTTCAGTCCGCAGTGGGCCGGTTATCTCGGTGCAACCGTGTAGCAGATAAAGGGAAGTAAATGGACTGATTTAAAACAACAACAATAATAACAAAAAAACCTTTTGATCTCTTAATTAAGTCTTTAGCGCCAGAAATGGGGGTCACCGTGACTCTGTGATTTGGCGTTTGCTTCATGGTGACAACAACTCACGTCGGTGAGGTGGTGGCGGGAATCGACCTACGGGTCCTTCTCCATCCAGGGATGGAAGGACACAAAGATCGAAAACCCGCATCTTTCAATGACTCAGCTGTCCCTTGGCTTCGTCTTGGTGGGGAAGCCCGACGTCTAGACTTCTCGGATAAGGGCCAATATATTTTTAAGGTCCTGTGTGTGCGTTATGCTCGTAAAAGAACCATTAGCAGTTAAAAATCGATGAAAAGTAGGCGGAGTGTCGCTGTCAGGGCGAAATTTCAAAATTTCAATCCACATAATATAGGCAACCTCTTAGAGCCGATATAATCCTTCTTTCCTAGGATTGAAAGGCTGGGAAGGGGGGGGGGGACAGACAATAGTTGCACTAAAGTTATTTTCTCGAACTTTCCTTCCAGTCTTCTGGATATGGTTCTCAACGTACTGTCAAGTGGTTAATCATGATGCCTAGTTTCTAGCAGCCACTATTTCTTGACTTCTCTGATGATTTGCTACAAACAAACAAATAAAGCATTTTGTCTGTGAGTTGGTACAGTGCGACATAGCCTGACGTGGCAGATTACCTTGTTTATGGCAGTTCGGAAGTGTATCACAGAAAAGTACAATGATCTTGGTTCTTGGGTCACGTATTGGAATCGGTATCAAGGAGTGGCGGATCCCCATTCCACCTGTGGTATGTCATGGAGGGAGCGAGTGGCTTATGACGGGGCCAGTAGTCATTGAGTACGGGGAGTCGTAGAACTCTGTGCACCCGTGTTTATCGTGGTAGATCTGTGGCCTGTTGTTAGGGGCGATTTAGTGCTCCCTCTCTCTCTCTCTCTCTCCCTCTCTCCATCTGTCTGTCTTGACGAAAGGCTGCAGCCTGGCAGGGGTGATGAGAGTGATAGAGGAGATCATTTTGTCAGTCATACAGTTGTATTGTTAACTGGCGTCGGGGTGGTGGTGGCGAGTGATGGGGTGGTGGTAGGAAGCAGAATCGGAGTGTTAGCAAAAGTGATTTCAGTGGTGTTAGTGGTAATAGTAGTAGTATTGTAGTAGCAGTAGTAATATAGTAGTAGAGTAGTAGCAGTGATGATAATGGTATAGTAGTAGGAAAAGTTGTAGTTCAAGTATTAATAATAGTATTAGTGGTAGTGGTGGTAGAAGTAGAAGTAGCAGTAGTTGTCATATTATTATTTATCTTATCATTACTGTTGCTATTGTGCGTATTTGCGTATGAGCTTAGAACAGAGAGAGAGAGAGAGAGAGAGAGAGTGAGAGAGGAGGGAGGGGGAGGGAGGGAGGAAGAGATTAACCCAGTAAGACAGTGCGTATGTATGTGTATGAATATCGCTTATCTTTGTACAGCGCCTAGAGCCTTTTCAGGGATTGGGCGCTTTATAAATGATCTTATTATTATTATTATTATAGACTGATCTATCGTGACTGGTAACTGGTACAGGCAAGCAACTTGTACTACGGGACCAAATCTCCCTCAGTAGGAAATAAAAAATAATTGGATACCCGTCATTAGCCAGTTGAAACCTGTCATTATGGATATTAAATCAAGACTACACCACGTTTTGGTTACCTTATGTGGGAGATGGACTTTTACCCTCTTTGTCTGTGGATGTTGGAATTTGGAATCTTTTACAGTGTATTTTTTATGATTTTTTCTTTAGAACTAACCTTTTTCCGATTTTGTAACGAAAAAATAACCTCAATTTGAACCTTCTATTGTGTTGCCTTATCTGAAGAAACTTTTATTATTAAAATTTATATCTCCGTGAAGCTCATGATCTTCACTTTTAGTGATGATGTTGTATTCAGAGTGTAACTTAATACCTTACAGTGAGGACACATTTAACAAAAAGGAGACATTTGACCCAGGGACACACATTACGCTGTCCCCCAGGGGCAGCTGAGCGTGACGGGGTCAAGGCGCTGAGGTCAGCCAAGCTGGAGCGGCAGACTAAGTGATCTGCTTCGAGCTGCCGTGTAAGGACATGTATCAAGAATTCTGTTTAACAATCAGGCTATAACGTAATGGGAGATCATTGTGCTCAATCCTTTTACTTCCCTTTACCAGACAAAAAAGGGATTGAACAAGAAGTGTAAAGAGGAAAAAAATCACTTTTGTGCCCTTGAAACATACACCATGAAAAAGTTTTTTTAAAAATACAATGTAAAGAGAAGGTTTTTTTCTTGTCGTTATAATTTTATCCATTTTTTGGGGCTATCAGTCTTTCAAATGGCAAGATGTAAAGAGATTTTTTCCTCTTTATACTACTTGCTCAACACCTCTTTGTTTGGCAAAGCGAAGTCATAGGGCTTGTCAAAATGATCTCCCCTTACACGAATCCTTCTTTTGGAAGGGGCAGATAATCTGTGAAACGATCTTATATTGATATGCATCTTATGGTAAGCCCGGAATGTCAGGTTCAGACAAACGGTGTATCATTTGGCCATGAATCTTTCTTCACAGACGTATATCTTTTAAAAGAAAAAGAATTACATTGACTTTTTACAAGCATAAGGTCTTTCATTCACTATCATTTCTGATGATTCTAAAAATATTCACACTCTGTATTCACAGATTCCTTTCCTGTCTATAGGGGAAGATATTGGAAAGCGATTTCCTGTTACAAGAGGGCACAGTGATACAACTGGAGAGTATCTGGTTGAGGATGTGGAACTCAACGGAGGACAGATATTTAGAAGGCTCGTGTTTCTGTCCGACAAAAATGTGGTCCAGTCGGAGGCCAGAATGATTGAAGGTTATTAAATGTCGACTCGATCATTGCTTTTTTTGTCTTGGAGTTGGACTGTCCGGAGTTTAAAGTCATTCTTTTCATTTAAATTCTTTGAATGTATATGTTCAGGTGTTTAGAACCATTATTAATTATTATCCACCTTTCTGCTCATCTTTCTGTATGTAAAATGATAGATATTGGTTTGTTGCAATCACCTTACAGATAAAATATTGGAATTGCTCTTATTGGACAGTGCAAGAAAAGAGAAACAGAAAAGGGCGCGAAGAGAATTTACTTGCTCTGTCAAAATCAACAAATCCACAGTAAAAATGGGTTTTGGAAACATGAACAATACACTGACATTTGTTTGCAACATCATTTCAGGTCGCAAGAAAAAGAAGAGGAGACAAAAGAAAGAAAACAGAGAAGGACCCCCAGAGATGCTTAGAGTGGATAAAGGTTATCTACCCAGTGATTATCTCACAAGTATGATTGGTGGCTTAGGTTTTCTACCATCAGTTGGTGAGTTTGTAATCTTAGACATTCAGGCATTGATGATTGAAGTGTTATATTTTGTTATCTAAAATTTGAGAAATTTCTACATATAATTTGTTTAACTTGTCAGCATCCATCTACAGCATTTAAAGAATGTGGTACCAATGGTTATCACAAATGATACAGTTTATTTGTATGCTGTGCTTAAATGATTATTTGTATCAGCAGTCATTTCTTGTCATATTAATCTGTTTATTCAACTTCCAGTTTTTTGTTCTGAACAGTTTGATACAAATGAATCAATTTACCAATTCTTTTTAAGTTTTCTAGTAAAGAAAACACGGGTCCAGGTCATCTTGGAAAATAAGAAAGAAAGAATACAGTCTGCACAAGCCAATATGATAATAATAAATGTATATAACTGATAAATTATTTGATTGTAATTTTGTCTCTTTCATTCATTACTTTTGCTTTGTTTTTTCCTCCATCCTTCCAGACCAGGAGCTCTCAGGCATTTTAGTGGGACTTGGTGGTGGATGCTTTGCTAGTTTTGTGCATGAAGCATTTCCTCAGGTAGGGAATAATACCTGGCAGGAAAAGAAGAATGGTAACTGGAAAGAATATGAGAATGATAAGGAACATACAGTCGAGTCCACGCATACCAAACTCTGATAATGCAAATTTCTGATAATTCGAATAAAAACGGAACAATAGATTTTTATTCCTCTTTGTGCCCATTAAATGCGTCTCGCATAAATCGAAGCCACTACTGTGAGTTTCTTTTAAATTGAACCCCTCAGCGCCGCCCCGAAGGTAAAAATATTTTTCCTCTTCATGTGGTTCCCACCCAACGAGGAAAACAAAGGAGACAGCGTCGCAGCTTGGGCGAGAGGGATCGGGCAATTAATTTGCATAAATATACTGTGCATAAGCCCCGCGCCGTGGCTTCAAGTAGTCCAAGTGGGCCATGTGTTCGGAGGAGTGGTTGGGACAGGGAAAGGGGGGGAGAGGCCGTGTACAAGGAGTGGCGATGCCAATCGATAATCAAGTATCTTCGCAGACTGTTTAGTATAGTGTTAGTATTGTACAGGTAGACACGGTCAAACACGGCATGACCGTACTATTACTATTATGATGCTTCGTGTGTA
>JBCAUA010011563.1:0-13115 GCA_038406235.1 Peronia verruculata | reverse complement strand
CAACAACAACAACAACAACAACAACAACAACAACAACAACAACAACAACAACAACAACAACAACAACAAGAACAACGACAACAACAACAACAACAACAGCAACAACAAACACTGTAATGTGGAATTTTCGGCGATCCTGTCATTTCGCGTAGAAAATTTTTAGATCTAAATACAATCCGAGCTAGTTTCCTTGTTCTCCGTCTTTTTCCTGACCAGGGCGAGTAAACGTCATGGTACGGACAAAAAAGAATGCCTCAAAGAACTTACTTGGATAGGTGAAAACGGACCAATGAGATATCACTTAGTGCGAAATGAATTTAGGTAAAGATCTATAAAGAAGTATATAGTAGCTGTGCTGTGTTGTCGACTCTGAACTCAAGCATCAGTGCAAACTTGACTATGCATAATCCAACCACGGCTCCAGTCAAACTTGGGTAATCTAATCACAAAGGGTCATCGGCATGATCTTTGACCTTTCTACATATTATGATGTCTAGCCTTTTTTTTTTTTCTGCTTTGAGTACAGACAAAGTCTTATTCTGGGACATTTGTCTTTGGTAGGTGCAGGAAGGAGTGGCGTTGGATAAGTCTGTCAGTTGATCAAATTAATTCACAAAGCAAGCGACGCTTAAGGCCATGATTCTCCTGGTAGAAATGTCTGGGAGATGGCATATGAGGGACAATATTATACATGGAATGAATTGGTAAACCAGTCCCAGAATCAAGCTGAATGGAAAGTCTTCGGTCTGTGGCCCATGGGGATTGCGTATTTGACCTTCTGTACCGACCAAATTTTTAGAGTTTTAGAGATATATACATTCTAGCTGTTACAATCTACATTATCTGTGTCGAGTATTTCACTTCTCAAATGGGAGAGTAAAACTTTGTAACGCTTTAAAATAAAAATAAAAATCTAAAGTTCTTGTCTTGATCGTTTTGTCCAGTAACTGTGCATGTGAACATAGTCCGTGATCATGTCCGTATACCATATCACGACGCGTATTTTTGTTGTTGTTTTGTCATACCACGATGTTACTCCTGTTTGCACTAAAACATTCTCTATGTGCGTAGCTGTAAAGCACTTTGGTTCTCTAAAAAGCCTCGAGACCCTGGATACTGGTCGCTGTATAAATCCCTTTCATTATTATTTGTGATATTACGTGTGATTCCAAGATAGTACAGGTTTCTCCTCCTTGTCTGTTTGGACGTTTATCCTCAGGCGTAAACGGATATGTGAACTTTATTTAACGGCAGTTGCCTCGGTTTAGGGCATCCATCAACATGTGATGCTGTGTTCCTATAGGATGAGCAGATATTGTTGTTCAAATAGTTGCTTTTTTTTTTTGCTATTTCCTGTTGTTATTTTGTTGTTCCATTTGCCAATTGCCAGAAACATGCAGCACAGTCCAATCTTCTTCGTGCATGCACTAAATCCAGTTGCTAGGCAACCCCTCTATTTCATAAACATCAGACAACGATACTAAAGAGCAAGATATCTCAACACAAAGCCAATATTTATACGAAATCAGAGTGATTCTGCATAGATAAATCTTTAACTAACGGTAATGATCAACTAATTATAGTAGTGAAGACAATCTGTGGTCAGACAGATTGCGTAACTTTTCAATTCGCCTAAGAACCCGTCCGCCTAAGAACCCACTTTTTTTGCCTCCCAACGACCGGGTTCTTAGGCGGAGACCACTGTATTTTCGGATTTCCAGTAGTCCCTGTTCAAACTATCTCAAAAGCCGTATTATTTTAGGCTTGGATTTTCTTTGGTCTATATAACACAATAATTATTTAAGTAAAGTTGACTGTGGATAAGATTTTAATAGGTTGAGTGAGTGGTTGTATATTACTGTTAAATGTAGTTGACTGAAAAATAAATTTGAGGAACATTTTCATCGCTCTCTCTCTTTTTCTCAGTTGCTGCGCTCACTAACACACTGTTTCAATGCCTGTATGCTGTCTCTTTTGAGACAGGCTTGCCGTACAGGGAGCCATTTTCTGTCTTGCCTATTGACGATGCTGCGTGAAGCCTCGTACAGCTTCCAGTGCTACCTCTAGTTCTGTTGTTAACCTCTTTGCCCCTACCACATTTCCGCAATCCATGCTAATTCTTCTTTCCTAAATGCCCTAGTCAATGTTGTTACAATGTCATCTACAGCATGATCATTTCTGGTATCAAATTGTCAGTCTTTTTTCAAAATATCTTAAAAAGTGCTCTACAGATTGATCCAAAGATGCTGGATGGAAAACAGGTAGAAAACTGTGTATCGCGGCTAATAAGGACAAGTTACTGACATAGATCAATTTTTTTTCCAGCAGTTTTGCCTTACAAAATCATTTTTCAGAATTGGAACTGCTCTAGAACATTGATAAATTCAATTTTTTTTTTTTTTTTAACCTTTTTGCTACACTATATTCATGAAAAAGATGTCACATTGTTTTGAAAATAACCCATCAAAAACCATTTCTGAAATTCAGGCAGGAAAGGAAGCATTTTCAAAATGGGGTCATACATGGGAGTTTGCGGAGCAATCTCAACAAAACTGATTCAGCTAATTTTGCAAGTACTTTTAAAAAATGACGAGAATTCAGATTCCATTCATTTCGACCAAGACTAAAGTGATTTGACAGATGACTAATCACCTTGTGCCTAAATGTGAGCGAAGTTGATAGAAATGACACTTGAATCTATGTCTAGTAATCTAACGAAATTATATGAATAAAAAAGAAAATCGCAATAAAACTCCTAAACTACACTGTTATTTTTTTTATTTCTTGACTGTAATTAGATCTTGATTTATGAAAGATTTCATGATACGTCCTGGCTTCAACACATTTTCATCTGTTTGAGTCAATAACCAGCTGTTTTCATGTATTTACACGTTGGAAACACTTGTTTTCCTTTCCTCTAAAGCCACTTTTTTTTTTTTTTTTAATAATGTTTTGTGTTTTTTACCCGTATGGTACAAAAAATACAATATTTCAGCTTCTAGTTGTGGAACTGGATGAAATAGCAGGATAATGCTCTGAATTGATTTTATTTTCACACATAATAGGATAATGCTCTGAACTGATTTTATTTTCACACATGAACCTTAGTTCAACTTTTAGAGTTTTTGAAGTTTTACTGCTTTTTCTGCCTGCACCCACACATTTCTGCTCAGTAGCAGCCAGCCAACCATGTTAAAAGACTATCAGTATGTGCCCTAACTCACGTATTTGTGGTGTTGTATGTTGATGTTACATAACAACTAGCACATTGAAGATCACGTTGCTGGTTGTTCTAATGATGATTATTTGAGGGATATCATGACTAATATTAATACATAATGTAATCTGTGCAATATGTTCATGTTGCTACAATTATGGTCTTTGCTGAAAACATGAAAAGTAAAAGAATTTAGCAAGGGAGTTAAACAAAATTCTTATCAGCAATTAGCCATAGCACCTCACATATATTTCCTTGGTTTATTGTTTTTCTGTATAAGAGAAATCAAGTTTTGTCAGGAATATGATGCCAATCTCAGCAATCCTGCCCCCTGTATATGAGTATTTACTCATGCAAATGAGATGCTAACCCAACAGTAACCGCAATAATCTGTAGCAATCTAAGACTGGAAACTCCCAGTATTGTGGACAGATGTGATGATTCCAATTGGTTGACTACAGGTGGAAGTGTGTGGGAGGTCAGAATACTGCTCATTCCACATAACTCCAACAACACAGGAGGGAGTCCACATGATACAGTGAGTGAGACATCAACAGGTTTGTACTTTACACTTAAGGCCAGGATGGAAGAAAGCATCAGATGTTTCTTTGCATCTGAAATAATGCATCCATTTTATTAGTATGGTCACATAGAAAAAAACAAAAAAAAAAAACAAATTATTTGTAAAATTGTAAAGATTATTATGTGTGAAAGTAAGTGCTCAAATAGAAAAATACAAACTGTCCCTTACACTGGGAATATTTCTCATGCAAAAATATGTCTGAGAATTAAAAATTCTTACAGCTAATGACATGGGCAACAAAGAACCTCATTTTGCCATTATAAAACATTGTAGGGTTTAACAATAATCCACAGATAAATTCATTTTTGCAAAGGCAATTACAAATTACTGGTTGCAGTGTCCAAAAACATGCAAATACTTTAAAACTGCTCTTTATTTTCACAAATTTCTTCCTTCTAATGGGAGATTGTTTCGCAGATTATCTGCTCTTTCCAAAGACAGATTTGTGTAAGGGGAGATCATTTTGATCAGACTTTAACTTTCCTTTGCCAGACAAGAGGTGCTGGCCAAGCGGTGAAAAGAAGAAAAAATCCTTTTACTGTTTGTCATTTGAAAGACTGATCGCCAAAAAATGTGATAACATTAAAACAATAAGAAGAAAACATTCACTTTAGATAATATTTTTAAAAATTATTTTTCATGGCGTATGTCTCAAGCAAAGGGCGCAAAAGTGATTTTTTTCCTCTTTACTTTACTTGTTGAATCCCTCTTTTGTCTGGTAAGGGAAGTAATAGGACTGAGCACAATAATCTCTCATGAGGGTAAAATATTAATATGCCTAATACAAATGATTTTTAAAAAAAAAATATTAAGCTGCATCAAATTGCAAACTATTTGACACAGATACTCTTTAAATCTCATTTAAGGACATAGTTCATTTTCCTTCTGTAATGAAGTTACAAAAATACTCAAGAATCAATAACATTAATAAAAATTTCAGATCATATTAACTGATTATCAACATTCACTGATGAAAAATGAATTATACTCACAAATTCCAATGCCCTCCAATTTTATCATTTCAATCAATGACACCACCAATACTTCATATATCCTGTGAACCACAAGCTGAATTTCTTGTTGTGTTTGTGCTGATGCAGCTTTAATGCCATCCTGTTTCAACAAAGATTTATTATGTAAGTCACTGAAGACAGATAAGTTCACCCAAACTATACAACTAAATCTAATTTTAAAACAGAACTTTGATTATCTGAGCAACATAAAATAGTTAAATATAAATTCTCTACTGAAATTAACACTTAACTATATTCCGGATATTGGGAAGGGAAGGGAGTAAATGCCAGACCTCCTTTCTCCTCCTCTGGCACCATTTTCATGGAAAACTGAACAAGTGTTTTAAAAGAAAAAAAATATCGGTGGAAATGTCCTGAAGAATGTTTTTTGTTAAATAAAAAATGCTATTACAGGTTTTTGTTTTCTTTTATAAATCCTGCCTTTTCTCACTAAAAAAAAAACTATTCTAAAATGCATATGTCCATGGGCATTGAACAGTTGTTCTGCCCCACTGCAAACCAAACTTCAAAAACTCTCCATGTCAATTTTTCCCCTAAAAATTAAACATTATACTAGTTTTTCTCAAAATTGGATTTTTTTTTTTTCTTTTTTGCTAGTCTACTTTTTTATATCTGGACCAATTCTAATAGAGCAAAATTACATTTGCCTAGCCTATTCTGTACAAAGTTTAGGATAACATATGTTTTTATTTTTTAAATAAGACAGCAAAATTTTAAATTTTACTACATGGCATTTTAAACAATTTCTAGAAAATTCTTTTTCATTATATTAATTCACAATAGTTTTCTAGATCAACATAAAAGCAACTTTCTCGATCTATTATGCCAAACAATTCATTCATCAAGTTTCAGCAACCTCCATTGATATGTGACAGAGGAGATAGATTTCTAAGGTACCCATTTTGGAGACGCCAAAATCAAGATGGAATGTTGCTATGGCAACCGTTTGAGAAAGGCAGTTTTTTTGTTTTCCGTTTAACTCAAATTCCTTAATGACAAGGTTAAATTTGTCTATCTATAACAATAATTTTTTTAAAAAATCAACTCCCCCAACAGTCTGAAATCCCTACTGCAATCGTGGGGTTGATATGTCTTTCTCGGAATAATTGTACAATTGTAGTCTCTCAATTAAGCCCATCGCCCGGAAATTGTGTGCGTCTATTTTTAGGAGAGGGCAGATACTGAGCTGCACTCACATCCGTTCTATGATGGCAAATAACAAAAAGTTAGCTTTGAGGCGAAGAACATTTTGTTTTTGCGAGAATTTCTATGGAACAGAGGGGTCTCTGTGCAGTATTAATTTTGGAGGTACACACATGCATAGTTCTGGATCTATATTCTTCTTATGGCTCAGACATCCCTCCCTTCCTCACTATTTTCTACTTCCCAACACATTAGATCCAGACTTAGATCTAAGTTGCATAAAATGTTTATCCATTTATTCATTAATGATACTAACAACCCTTGTATTTTACGTATCTTAGTGATTTTTTTTTTTTTTTTCATTTGTGAAAATAATTTTGTCCCAGGCTAAGATTTAGATCTAAATCGAATTCAGATTTAGATTAGACTAGATCCAGCACTAGATCAAGATAGAGATCTAGATATAGTAAGATGTAGATGTAGTGAGATCGAACTCTTGATCGCTTGATGGACTTTATTTGCAACGGTTCAGTTCTCTTCCTTCTTTAGCTTTGTTATCAAGGTTTACCTTGATATAAAGTATACCCTGAATTAAGTATAAAATCTATACATTTATCCAGATTCTGAGGGTAACAGTGTGTTTGAAAGTAAAATATCTTGACTTAGATCAGCCACATAGCACTAGATGATCTATAGATCTAGATCTTATCACTGCCAGACAAATTAATTATATTGTAAACAATGGGTAAGCAACAAAAATCTTGCTCTTGTTTTGTTAAACAAAAGTGCACACTCAACACATACACTCGCCTTCAAGCACACAAAAGTGTGGTAACCAATGTTGCCCATAGCTATGCAGGCGATTGCATAGTCTTATCCACTTCATATATCTTTCTTGTTGGGTTCTGGGTTGTGGAAATCTTTTAAAAGTCACCTCTTTCATATCCTCATGATCTTTTCGCCTTGTATCACATTTGCATATGTCCCAGCAACATGCTTTGTTAACCATCCTTCTGATTCAAACCCTCAATGAGTAGGCCTTGTTTGTGTGCATTGTGGTTGGCTGCCCCCTTTCTAAAAATAGACGCTGGGGTTTTCACAGAATGCGCTGATCAAGACAGGTCTTCTATTATACTACCATAATGTACCTGATAATGATAAAGCTGATGGGAAATGCTGGTGTTCTCTGAGCGCAAGACAAGCAAACCAAAGCAGCCAGCAAGGAGCTGTAGGTGAACTGAGTTCAACAGTGTTGTGGTTGGAGAGCTAGACTGCTTGGACAGATCATTCTTGTCTCTACCAGTGGTCAGCAGTTCAATAATTTGGTTCAAGGCATACAAACGGGACTGTTCAAATATACAAAAGAGACAAGAATATCTGATTCATTAAAAGGATGGGAGAATAAATCTTGTATATATATGGAAAGTCCAAATGAAATTTGTCTTATAATCATTTTTATTATCATTTTTGCCAAAATGACAACCAAAAGTTATTATCATTGTAAAAATTTTTTTTCAGGTTTGTAATGTCATTATTTCTCAGTATTATCTTGCTATATGACCAATGTATATTACCAGTACTTACAAATAAAAAAGGAAACAAGTGACAACTTGATTCAGTTGAGCGACAGTTTCATTTTTTTCTCCTTCTAGGTGACCTTGCAAGATTAGATGCTATGATTTAAACATTTTTCTTTCCATGTGAAGCTTGGAACTTATTAAGAGTGAAAGCCATTTATAAGTTAGACAAGCCAGATTATGTAATAAATGCTGACAAAGAAACTATCTATCAACACACATTTGCAAATGTTCATTGCCAAAAGTCTGCTTCATAACCCATTCATGAACTCCATTTTCACTGCTAACCTAAGTTTTAGTTCGCTTACCTCTGCCCTTTCCTGCTGGAGTGCCATAGCTTTCACTAGTTGCTCAACCTCAACAGAATCAGTATAATTGTTTTTTTGTTCACCACAAACAAAAAGCAGCATGTCGCTGACGATATGATTCTCAGGAAAACTGCTATGTTGTGGATGTTCCAGTGTGTGGCCTGATCCCATTGCATTCATTCTTTCTTGTCTCCATCTCAGCCTTCTTAGCATTTCCTTTACCTTTTGTAATGAATTCAGATTTGGTCCTGGAGATACAGTAAAGTTCATTAGAACACTTCTAGGAAAAATAATAGAAACAAGATGACAAAGTTCTGAAATATCAGACTTAACAAAACATTTCAGTATAATAGCTGGACAGCATGGTCAAAGTTCGTAAGTCACAATTTTAAAAAGTTTGTGAAAACTGCATTTGCCAGGTCTACTATCAGCAGGAAGTTCTGGGGAACTCATACATTATTACTGTAGGCAGAATCATCTTTGGCTCTTTTTCAGTACCAAGCAGGAGATTTTTAATTGTGATCATAGACGTAGCAGTGCCATTTCGTTTTCCTGATAGTAATGACTAGCTTTTACACTGCTACGATACCAGTTCCAAAATAATAAATCCATACTAAATGCTGAATGGTGAATTAGTTTTTCAGTATTTGTATAATAACTTTTTTTTTTTCTTTTCTTTTTTTTTGACATAATGGTACACTTAGGCCATGAACTCATAATTGTACACACAGATGTGAAATAAAAAAAATTGTGTTTCACCTTTAACGTCAGCACTGAGCACACAACCCCAACATTAATGTGAACCACATTACATTTTGAGAGCCTAAACCTTTGCTTCTGAAAATACGATGCACCTGCACTAAGTGTGAATTTGAAGCACAATTTCGAATCATCAGTGAACATGGAAAAAAAATAACAACAATGAAACAATGTATACCTACTAATATTCATATAGAAATGAGCATGAATCTCAAGTGTATATTTTATAGGTCGCAAATAGCGAAATTTGTTAATGCGAATATGTCTGTCAGATCAAAAAACAGACTTACAATGTTCTTGCATACGTATGAGTGCATGCAAAGTTTCATTCCACAAGCTTCAGTAGAAACAGCCAATTTTTTTCATCAAAGTGTACCATTTCAAAGTTTATAAGTGACAGATTGATGAATTTTTGTTTTTGTTTTTTTTTTGTTCAAATTTAGACTAAATTTCATTAAATTTGTGGCCATATTTTTTTTTTTATTTGTTTGCTTTATTTTTTTAATTGCTTCAGTTTTTTTTTGCCTAAGGCTTTTTTGTTAACCAACCACGTGATCTGAAATTTGGTGTGTACAGCCTAAATGTTGAAATACAAGTCTGTATATACTAATTTTTTGATATGTAGCTTTGCTCACATTTTCCTGCATAACACACAATTACATGGTTAAATTTTCATTCATTTTGCCAAAGGTACCGCCTTTAATTTCTAAACTTTAAGAAACACATAATTCGAATTCTGGGCAGAATATTGAAATAATTGAAAGGATATTGTACTCAGATTTTAGCTATTTACTTAAAAAAACAAGGAAGTTATAGACATTTATTCCTCAAAATAATCATAGTGAGCAAATAGTGCACAAAGTTCAGGCAAAGCAAATATGAGTAAAGAAATCTATGTAAAAAAAAAAAAAAAGGCATATAAACTACTTTAGAGCTGACTTCCTAATATTATAGTTATAGCGCTGAAACCCAATAACTGAATGGATAAGAAAGCTAAAAGGAGCATAACTAAATTTGGGACAAAATTTCAATTTGACATCATTATTTAGCAGCACATGGCTCAAGGGGAGAACTTTTGGTGCAGTTTTCAGCCTCAGAATCGCATTTTTTTTTTTACATAACAGCCCTCTCTCCATGACTTCTGTGTCTCCTGTTGCCATTTTTCGGCTTTCTGGGCATATCTTTTCTGGAATTTTGCTCCCTATTCCCCATCCTGTGGCGTGTTAGCTCAGTGGTTTGTGCTGCGGCCTTTGGAAGCACAGGTCCGTGGTTCGAATCGCAACGGTAGCATGTTGTATCCTTGGGAAAGATACTTAAGACACAATTTTCCTCAGCCCACCCATCTGTAAAACGGGTACCTGATGTATATCGGGGGGAAGTACAGTGGCGCTGCACTGCGACAACGCAGTCTGAAATGGCCAAGACAATTTCCCCTCTTGGGAAGTCAAGGGATGGTACTTTAATTTTTATTTACTTTTATTTATAAGGGCTCCCATAGAATAAATACCAGATTCTTGAGGGCCTATATGTGGCCCCCATGTCTTTTTTGTCCAAACCAAAAGTGTCTTGACCTTTACTTTGGCATAAATCCAACAACCGAGCTCTAAGGCAGCAGAAAGGAAGGAAAATTTCACCATTTACAGGACATGGAAATTCATTTTAGAACGCTTACATTGATAATCTGCATGATCAGCAGTCTTTTTTCACCTCACAGACGTGATATCACAATAGGGTGTTATTTCAAACATAGTGCAAGACTTCTGAGCATGTGATTTGTGTAATCTTCACTGTCTCACAACTCAGTTGCAACACAGTATAAGATGGTAGCAATTCATTTGAAATTAATCTACTGGCATCTTCATCTTGCTACGACCTACTGAAGCCCAGATCAACATAAAAACACCCGCAACTCTCATGGATAACAGTGGAACCCCTTAATTACGACCTGGCAAAATGTAGGCAAAATCAGGTCGCATTAGAGGGAGGTTGTGATTCAGGGTTATAGGTTCTGCATGTTATGTCCCTTGAGCAAACTCCCTGATATGACACACCGGAGCAAAACTCTTCTAACAAAAATTAATATCATCTTTTTAATTACTGTGGGTCCTACTTCAAGTTGTTTCCGTCAATTGTAAAAAAGACAAACAACGAAAAAATGACAACAAAGAGAAATGTCTCGAACAATTTCTGTTTACTATGTAGGTGACACGCGTTATAGTGTAGTTATCTTCTGTACCGTCGTCTTCTGTCCAATGACGTACGTGTAAAGACATGTATTCATAAGCTAAGCAGGTCGTTCGCATCCGCCCAGACTTTTGAGTGGAAGATCCCAGAATGAATCTAGATTTAGATCTACATCGTTTAGATCGTGGTTGGCAACATGCGGAAAGGAACACACGAGCGATCGTGGACCAAGCCATGATCACTAATCAGATCATCAATGACGGTTATGGTTTTTATAACCAGCTGTCTCAGCTGTCCACAATCGTGGTCCAAAAAATTACATAACACTACTGTGTTATGTGTTCAGTTATTATCAATGACGGGCGCACGTGAACGACCTTTTATCGTGAGGGCGGGATGGGCAGGGTGAAACACATAACACTACATGTCCGGACTAGGCTACATCATGTACTGTTGGCGTACAGAGGCCTTAGCAATGGCGACAGGCAGGACCACTGCCCATAGCAACAGACGGGAGAACGCATTTTTTTTTTTTTTTGCTGGACTATGTATGAAAACTACTCCGGCAGCATTCTGAATGACATCAACATGCAGCAAAACTAGTATAAAATATCCCAATTCGTCTGAATGCAAGATTTTTTAGACAGCGCGTTCTGTGCACTGGCGATGGCACGCAGCTGTGATATGCATTATCTTTGGCCTACTGCTAGTAGTACTAGATTAGTGCTACGAGTGGAGGGAGACCTTCCTCTTGGGCTTTCGGTTTTGCGGGGCTGATGCTCGTGCATGATAGACTGTGTAGCAAAGGTCATAACACGGGGGTATTTTGTTTGTAAAACAGCGCAAAACCAGAGGTCGTAAGTCACGTTTGAGGGGAAGTCGCTATTCCAGGGTACTTTACATAGAGAAATATATCCGTCACTGAGATAAAAGTCGCAACAGGGGGGAGGTCGTTCTAGAGGGGTTCCACTGTATATATACACACACACACAGTTCTCATTCACACAGACACACACACAGCCAGACCCATGTCAAGAGTCAACATGCTGACACATTCATCTAAACAACACTGTCTGGTATGGCACACAGCTCAGTACAGCTGGACACAAGAGTAGCTTCAATACCTTGTAATCCTTAAACATTCTGTTTACACGAACAATCACATGAAACTTTGTGGTTTGGACTTCGAGCCCTGAGATGATTTGTCACTGGGGTATAGTAATCTTTCTATCCATAGAGCCACAAGTTTGGAAGCAAACCTTATTTTACACATGAATGATGAACAGAAATTCAACAAGGCATGCTATTTTGTCTTAACGTCACTGTCAAAATTGGAAACCATCTGTAAAAAACATTTTTTGCATGAATTATGAAC
Organism: Peronia verruculata; assembly: GCA_038406235.1. Classification (NCBI taxonomy): domain Eukaryota; kingdom Metazoa; phylum Mollusca; class Gastropoda; order Systellommatophora; family Onchidiidae; genus Peronia; species Peronia verruculata. The sequence continues at coordinate 935 of JBCAUA010011563.1, read as the reverse complement.
CTATTTTGGTTTCTTCTTACTTTTTGCTAATTCCTCATCATGAACTTTGACAGCCAAAACACACGCACCATGAAACTCCAGTAGCCTAGACAGGGCTCAATGAGCTAGAATTAAGACTGACATGCTGTTGTCTAAAAACTATTGAAAAGAAAAAAAAGCTGTGTATCCAAATTTTGTTGTAAAAGTCAAATTTCACCCACACAGCTCCTTGCAAACATTTGTGGCAAGTTGACTTGCCATCTGTTCAGCCCAGGGTCAAGCCTGCAGAGGTCAGAGGTTGGTCAGGTCACATCTATTTGTCCTTCAACTGGTCTTCCAGTTTGCGAAATTCCTCATTTGACAAAGCCTCCACTTCATCTGTCACCTGCACAGGAATAATAAAATTTCACTGATATCAGAATCAGCAGTAATTTGTCATATCCACAGAGGGAGTCACCTTGTTCATGTGAGAACACAGTAAAAAATTTAGACAACAAATGATATTGATGATTTCCTCGGTTTGATTACCCACAAGAGCAGCCACAGATGATGAATATATATTGATAGCTGCTCAATTAAAAAAAAAAAAAAAAATTTGCTCTGAATTTCTCTTCATAATGTGCAATTCAAATTATCACTGTCATTAACTTTTAGTCATAGTTGTGCTAAGAAAAGAATGGACTTTTAAATATTTTTTTTTAAATTAAAAAACAAAACAAAAAAGAACTGATGCTTTCCACATTCAAACTCTAAGCAGTCCACGGCAATTATTTTCTAAACACTTCCCAACAATGTTTCTTGTTTGAGTGCTTTGTAAGAGACTGTGGATGTATGGATGTACAGACAGCAACTGGTCCACTGCTGGCAGGAGGGGAGGGGGGAAGAGAGCAGGATAGGAGAGAGAGAAAGAAAGAAAGAGGGGGGAGGAGGGAAGGCAGCGACGACGTGTGCATCAT
>JBCAUA010011552.1:0-13115 GCA_038406235.1 Peronia verruculata | reverse complement strand
ATTTTTCGTTTGTTCTTCTTTGTTTGTTTGTTTGTTTGTTTGCTTTTCTTTCTTTCTTTCTTTCTTTCTTTTGTGTGTGTTTTTTTTTTTTTCCTTTTATTTCTCATAATAATAAAAAAAAGATTTAAATAAAACAACTATACAAGCCTAGCAATATGATTATTGCACCTGAAAGGGATAAGTGACATTTAAGCTGTCCAGGTTATCCACAGTATTTGAAATAACCTTTTCTGTTTGTCAACATTGACGTTTGTGTTGTATATTTTTATTTGTTTGTTTCTTTGTTTGTTTTCCAGACCATAACAATGTGTCTCTCACGATGGAACAAAAAATCTGTGGCAACCGCCCTGTTCCTCTTAGCCTGCCTGTGGATCAAAACAACTAGTCATCAAATCAAGATGGACATGTTAGGAAATCATTTATATGTCGAGGGAGACATAATGCTGGCTTTGATGGAAGTAATCTCCCACCCAACCAACGTCCCAGGTGGTTGCTATTCCGACGCCAAGGATGTCTCTGTTCTCCAGAGGATAAAGGCTGTGCAATTTGCCATCCAGGAAATTAACATGGTCATTTTCCCACATAGTTTTAATGATGCTGTTGCTTCTGTTAATTTTATTATTATTATTATTATTATTATTATTATTATTATTATTATTAAGGAAGTGATCAAACTAGATGACCAAATTAGTTTCTTTACATCACGGTTGATAGTAATCCAGGGGAAATCAGTTGTTGTTTCTTTTTTTTTTTTTTTTTAATGTATATAATTGTAAAAGCAATATGAGACTGATATCATATTTAACTGATATCCTTTTTACCACCTCCATCCAGCGGTGCCTGAGGTTTATAAGTAGGTTCTCTGATCCTACCTGCAGGGGGGTTTAAGCAACCTGTCGCTGCGTTGCCTTCCATGGAGTGTCACCGTCAACATTCCAGAGGAGACGTCTCTCCTCTCTCTCCTTGCTCTTGCTCTCTGTCCCGCTCTCTTTCCTCGTTCTTTTTCCTTCGCGCCCACCATCAGTACCCGGCCCAGTTAAAACATAGATCTGACCGTCTCTCCTAGGATTGCACTGGAACCATCGCGTGGATTGGAGCCCTTTTGACCGTGGTGTGAGACTCGAAAGGGGGGAGGGGGGAGAATAGGATCCTGGTAGTTGAGGTGGCCAGTCTGCGGACTGCCCCCCCCCTCCCCAACCAACACACTGCTTAGTCCTGGCTTTGCCGGGCTTTCCACTGAGTCAGGCTGGTGAATAAGGGCTGAGATCATCCAATTGATCGAGTTCTGTCTTCCTTAGCTGAGCGGTAAGTAAGGTCAATCTTGCGGGGCTTGCCTGCGTGTCGAGTCGAAAGTATATCCTGGAGCAGCCCTGGCACTCAGCTCTGGATATCCGAGCATTATATGTCTCCTTGTTGGACTCTGTGGCGGATAGAGGGCTCCGGTTATGACGCCAAAAAAACACGAACACATAAACAATAAACCCAAAAATTCCTCCCATCCCAATACCCGACCTTAAGGAAAAGTCTCGACTGGACGGAGCGGCAGTGCCTGGCAAATTAAAAGCGGAGACAAGATGGCAGGAGGAAAAGGCCATTCAGCGCCACAGAGCAACTCATGTCGGCACGTTTACCGGTGCGTGCTAGGCAGTATGCCGTAGATTATCACCTTCAGTGACGAAGCTCAAAGTGTTTGCTCAAGTTGTGAAAAAGAGCACCAGGAGCGTCGGCGCGTGTTAAAACATTCTAGTGGGGGCTTTTGCAGGAGGGTACCCACCGAAAAATCAAGGATTCCCAGAGACAAGTCACAGCTGAGGGCCTCTGGTACCGGGATGTTTACCTCAGACAGGGTTTTTTTTTTTTTTTCTCCAGTAAGGAGTGATGGCTCCCTCGCCGAAGAGGAGGACATGTCGCCAAATGAGCTCGGCCCTGCGTTTGCGTCAGACGTCTCCAACCAGCATTACGCTGCCGCCTCTTAGAAATTCAAGGTTTCTGCCGAGAAAGTCTTTGTCCGTAGCATCCTCCCGAGGTACAGCAAGTCCTTCCAATTTGATGAACCAGAGGGAATCGGTCAGTGTCGTGCCATCCTTGGTCCGATGAGTGTCACTTTGTACTGTTCTGTTTCGTTTCCTTTCGTTTTGTTCAGCCGAGATAACCACTAAGTCAGGGGTTGGAAGGCTTGGGAAGACCGTAATGGTAAGAAAGAGAAGATCGATTTCTTGACCCTTTTCTACTTCATTTATACCTACCATTTCTCCTACAGTCTGACCTCCGGAGTGCTGGCAACACCGTTATGGGCCAGGATCAAATTTTCAGTCAGATCCTCAAACATCTCAGGCCGGAGTCTCTCACCTGTCTTATGATTCTGTTCAACCAGCTGTGGTCCACAGGCACATTCCCGCCATCTTGGCAGCAGGCATCTTAGTGCCTATTCCCAAGTCTGGCAAAGCACAGTAATCCTTTCAACCCCCCCCCCCCCAATCCCCCTCCCCCAACACCCTTACCAGTTGTCTGTGTAAGTTGATGGAGAGGATGGTGACCAATCGTTTGAACTGAGTTTTAGAGGACTGGCTTCCGGGCAAAGCACTCCACTACAGACCATCTCGTCTGTCTGGAGACTTTTATCCAAGAAACCTTTGTACAGCGGCAACACGGGCCGATGATCTTCTTCCATTTGGAGGTCCTCGGCGCCACATGGATATTCGGTATTTTGAGGGATATGTATCGGCTGGGCTTCCGTGGTAAGCTTCCCACTTTCATTCAGGACTTCCTGAGAGGGCGACACTTCAGCGTCCGCCTCACGTCTGTGGTTTCTGATTCTTTTAAACAGGAAGAAGGCGTTTTAGAGGGAGCGTCCTCTCACCCTCCCTGACTAACATCAAAATCAACTTCATCGCAGATCGGCTGGCTCAGGGAACTAGTTGATCCTTGTATGTAGATGACTTCCTCTCTGCTACAGAGCCCAGAGGATGCCTACTATTGAGAGACAGGTGCAGGCAACCTCGGGTACCCTCTAGGGTTGGGCTGATACCTACGGCTTCAAGTTTTCCACACAGAAAATTATAGCCGTTTTTTTTTTTTTTTCTGAAAAGACTGCTTTGCAGGAATCCGGATCTGTTTCTTGCCGACCAACATCACATCCCTGTCAAGAATGAGGCCAAATTTCTGCATGCTATATTTGACAGAAAATTGATCTTCTTTCTTCATATTAATCACTCGAGAACTACTTCCTCGAAAGCATTCACTTAAGGTCATATCAGGTGCGGAATTGGGAGCTGACACAGACTCCATGCTGCGCCTGTACCGTTTCCTTGTCCTACGCCACGGCAGCATTTTCTGCGGCTCGGTCAAGCAATGCCACCTCAAAACACTTGATACTGTCCACTGTCAAGGCCTTAGACTATCCCTGAAGGCATATCGCACGTCCCCAGTGGAGAGTCTACAGAAACAAACAAGTATCCCTTCAGTACGAAGTCCAAATATTATCAGACCCAGAGAGTCCAGTCTACGAATGTGTCCTCAAACCCAGCCTCGTGGACTGGTAGGAGAGATTTCGCGGTGTCGCTACAGGATTTGGCGTCCACTTTCAGTCTTTATTAGCGAAGGCTGGGGTCCGATGGGATGAGGTGAGATTTAACCGATTCCACGCGTCCGCGCTGTGGCGGATCCAAAGACCATGCTTGATCTTTGACCTACCGGCTGGAACAAAACAAGATTCTCTGAAAATCCTGACCCCAAGCATTTGTTCACAGACGGATCCAAGGACAATAAAGCCGTCAGCACCGGCTCATTCTCTGTCCTGGGTAACATATGCTGTGGCATCAACCCAAAATCCTCCATCTGCACGGCTGAGAATAAAGCCATCGACATAGCTTTAAATATTATAAGTAGTACACACACACACACACACACACACACACGCACACACAGACACAAACACACACACACACACACAAAATCTGATCTAATCTTCTCCGACTCTCTGTCTCTACTCCAGGTCAAGAATAACCCCACTTCGGGGATGATAGAGTAACTCATCTCGTGTAATGCGCTCAAAGTCTATTTAGAAGGGGGCGGCGTGGATTCACGTTCTGCTGGGTACCAAGTCACGTGGGCATTGCAAGATATGAGGCAGCAGATTCCATCCCTAAGTCGGCCTGATTTTAGATCCCTTGGATGATAGAGTCCCTTATCTGGATCTCAGGCTTATCATTAACGAGTACATCAAATCGGGATGGGAACACCGATAGTATCAACAGACTTTTGACAAACCTTATTCTGTTCGATCAGACATTGGACCTGGACCAGGGTCTGCTCATCCGCGAAGGCGAGACCAGATGGTTCTGAACTGCCTGCCTCTGGGTCACTCGCACCCCCCTCACTCTTTTCTTCTCGGAAGGATCTGGATTATATATTATTTTCTTCTAGGAAAAGAAACGTACCCACAGTGTGTGGCGTGTCACTGTGAACGGTCAGTCGCTCACATGCTAATAGATTACGCCGACTTCGGAGACGGTCGAGAAGCACACTACTCGAGTCGCTCTCTGAAGGATCTATTTAACAAAATGAAGCCGGGGCCGTCCTAAGCGTTTTACGCCAGGTTGGTCTGCATGGCAAATTCTAACATCACCCCGTAACAGATAGCTTGATAACCACGCGACGCCGTAAAATTGCTTCCATCCATTTTTTAATTGTGCTATACAATATTTGATTTCCCAAATTCATACACTGATTTTGATATCCTTTTTATACGTTATAAACCCTTTGTTCTCCCTCTCTCTTTTTTTAACAGAATAATTCCATTTTGCCCGATATAAAACTTGGTTACTTGGTGCTTGATGACTGTCGACATGAAAGTGCCGTCCTCATGCGTGCTTTAGCCTTGAGACCCAAAAACAAATATTGCTATGGTATGTTTCTCCCGTGGAAATGGATTCATACTTTTCGCTTCAAAACTGGTATACTCTAGTCTTTTATTCAACAGATTTTCAACATTATAAGATAAGTCTGTATCACCTGTTACACAGCATGTATACTTTTTTAACCACGAAAAATAACTTCTTTTTTATTATTATTATTATTATTGGGAAATTTTAGAGAAACTGTCCTAATCAATTTGTTTCACAAGAATGGTCTGAATAGATAGTTGTGCTTTAGAGACTTTCCTGCCTTATTTAGCTGAGTAGCGTCAAAACTGTAGAACCAGCCAATGTACAATAGTTTAGAATGTTGCAAATAGTGTTCCTGTTGTTTAAAACGGTAAAACTTTACGCGATCTAAGTGTTCTTTCCTATAAAGAGGACTGCAGAATGTCAAATAAAATCACAAACAGACACTGTTTTACAGGGAACCATATTATAATACGATGATATTGCCCTTAGAAAATCTTACCTACTTCATTGACAAACTATTTTTTATTGCCTTTGTTATTCAATATTTTAAATAAGGATTTCGTGCTCATGGCCATATATTTTATTCCTAAATTTGAATATTGGGAACACCTTGACATTACAAATTAGTCTACTGAGCATTGACGATGTTTCCAGATGAACTAGAGGGCAGCAGTTATCGTGATGTTGTGGGTGTGATCGCTTGTAGCTGGAGTACTGGATCACGACTTACGTCTTTGACCTTAGCACCATTCAACATCCCCGTGATCAGCCACTTGGCCACAACCGATTCGCTGGGAAACAAGGTTTTTTGTTTTTTCTTTTTCTTTTTCCTTATGACTCTTCTGCATTACGGCTACTGATCATGCTAGAAGTAATTGTTGGAAAGGAAATTGAAATATTCTTGGTCTAGATATTAAAGTAATAATAAGAAAAAAATGGCGGAAAAAAAGAAAACATTAATTGAAATTAGACATCACTGTCCTGTTCATTATTCATGAAACACCATTAATTGTGGTGGAATTCTTAGTAGCTTTCTTTCCTGCCTCGTTAATTCGCAACCACCCCAGCCGCCTATTATAACTGTTTCCTACAACCCCCTATCCCCCTCTTCCCCGAGTGGGACAACACCATGTACCTATAAACTTCGTTTTCAACGGTTTAAAATATATAAAACAAAAACAAAAAGAAAGGAAACAAAACAAATAAACAAAAAGTGAACATTAAAGTTAAAGCAATATATTTTACATATTCATAAGTTTCACCTCTTTCATTCATCACTTTTTCATTGCTCACAGTTTTATTTTTCTTTCATGTTGATATTGTTTACATACGTTATAATTTCTCTTTCTTTTTCCCTTTTGTGACCAGGACAGGGCCAAATAGTAGTTTTTATGTAAGCAAAGGGCACACATTCCTAGCCTAATATGGTAAGGCGGGTGCCAGACCTGCACTCTATTATACCAGATTGTTTCTAGGTTAAATACAGCCATAGAACAGTGGGAAGAGACTAACACAGTGTAATATCATTCTTTATAAATCTTTTAAAAAAATAATCATTGAACCCAAGAACTGTTGAGCCTTACATGATGAAATTTTATGGAGTTTTAACCAGCTACAATTAAACCTGTTTTGTGGTATATCGCGCCAGACAAAAAGGAAAATAATTATTAAGCGATTTATTCACCATTTTTATAGGCCATAAAGCCAAATGCAAATGATTGTTAGGCATTCGCACAGGTCTGTTCTAGATGTTAATATCTCTATACGGACGCTTTATCTTCCTTTAAACAATGCACATAAAATATATTATTTTCATTCAGGAGACATGAGGTGGTCTTAAATAAAATTTTGGTTTCGACACTTATCAAATGAAGTCATCTCCAGCTCTAAAGTGGGATGATATGTTTGTAACTGCTGCTTCTTATGAAAGAAGATCGTCTTGGTTAAACACACTGTAACAATTAGAAAAATACAACAGAATATTAACACAGGTCTAATTTTGTAATAACTGGCAAAATCGAAATATATCCTTATCTTTATGAAAGAGAACCTGGAATTGTAAAGTAAAAAACAAACAAACAAACAAACTCCACATTGTTTTAGACTTAGGTTGTTCCCATTAATGAGGGTAAAATCTGGTCCTTCTTTTCCAAAGATTCATCCTTGTTGTTCTCCAGGAGAAATATCCCAACTTTTTCCGACTCATCCCTCCAGATGTGCATCAAACCAAAGCAGTGATGGAATTCGTTCTGGCACAAGGGTGGACACGTATCTCTATAATTCATACTCAAGGAATTTATGGGATGAGTGCATATCGCAGCATTCGGCGGTTGTCTGAAACTATGGGAGTTTGCGTGGATGCCAGAATTTCCATTAGCTACATAAAAGATACAAATCAATGCATAAACATTGTAAAAACCTTATTGTATGCCTACAGAGCAAGAGTCGTCGTCGTCTTCGTCTCAGATAAACCTGTATGCCTTATCCGAGCAGTTGAACACCTAAAGGTCCAGGATCAGCTGGTGTGGATTGGGAGTGATGCATGGACTCCGCTCTTTTCAGAAACCACTCTTCATCCAAATTTTCCACCTGCAGTCTTTGTCTTCTCATTTCAATACATAGATGTCCCTGGATTTCAGGAATTCTTAAGTAGAACCGATACCGACCAACAATTCTGGTTTGAGAAGAGGCTGGAGAATACCAAGTTTTGTCAGTCCATACCGTGTAATGTCTCCCATATTATGTCCAGTCAGAGACCATCACTGGTATCAGCTGTATTGTATGACATCGTTCATACCTACGCCTACGCCATTCAAAGTCTGATGAGACATAAATGTGTTAATGTCACAAAGCATAATGTTAACACTTGCATTTGTGAAAACAGGAAAGAATTTATTGACTTCATTCAACGAACACATTTCTATGGCCTAACCGGGCTTGTAAGTTTCGATGAAACAGGATCTCGACCCAGTATGTATAACATTTTGCAAGCCCGAGTGGACAAAAAAGGAAAAATCTCATCTAAAATAGCTGCCATTTATGACATAAGAAGTCACGGCTTACTTCAAACAGTACACGATCTCTGGTCGGGTTTCAAAGACAAGGCTTTGCCAGAATCGACCTGCACCCAACCCTGTCTTCCTGGAGAAGTGAAAATCATGCTTGGCTGCTGCTGGATATGTGAAGCTTGTAAATCCAATGAAATTGTCAGCGAAGACAAATCCAAATGCATGTCATGCCGGGACCTGCATTGGCCTGATGAGTTTCGTACGCGTTGTGTTCCAATGCCATGGAAGTTCCCCCTCCGAGTTGTTAATGTCGGGGTAATCATTGCTGTGGTATTGGTCGTTTTAGGCTTTACATCAACTGAACTCATCTTGCTAGTCTACATCATCAATAGAAACCATATCGCCATCCAATCCTCTAACTTTGTGTGGAGTATTTTACAACTGATTTCTATGTTGATTGGCTATGTAGCCGTCATGTTGTTCCTGAGTGTACCGACAAAGAAAATCTGCACTATCGCCTTCATACTACTTCCTTTCAGTTTCAACACTTTGTACGCGGCTGCACTCGTGAAGGCCATAGGTTTCTACAAAGTTCTTCTGAGTCATACTGTCCTAAAGTTTGTCAGCAAAAAGGCAGAGAATTTAATGATGTTCATCATCATTTCGCTTCAGGTCAGTACAAAGATGTCGTCAGAGTAATAAACAATGACAGCAGTAATTAGCCACAGAGTATAGATAATATGTTGCATGTTTCGAATTATAGTAGAGGAAAACGATGTTAGAAACAAATTTTATCTTCTACACTGCATTTGTTTGCTATGTCAGCTCCAATTTATATATGCATAGCAAACTAAGCAATGGACATAATATCTTGCTATACAACAACAATTATGATATAATTCACAAGGAGCAAAACTTCGAGATGTACGTCTTTTGTGTATCGATATAGTAACTGCCTGTCAATAAAAATGTGTTTTATAAAGCATGGTATAATAACATTAAAATATATTAGTTAAGAGTCACAGCACAAGGAGGAGTCATTCACTGTAAGATCCGTCTAGAATTAAAGCCTTTTGGATTTTCATTGACCAATCACTGACACATGAAAATGGAAATAAATCTGAGAGTTTAAGTGTTCTTTCTTCTTATCTCCAGGTTGCTTCTCAAGTTGGACTTAATGTTTTAGCACCCATCGGAGTAGGACACCGCCGGTATACGGATCGTGAAGATCTTTTGGAAATGTATTGTTCAATCCCCAATCTCAGAATCACACTCTTTCTTATAGTGGACATTTTTCTTCTCCTCCTGGGCGCTTACTTTTCCTTCCAAACAAAAATAGTGCCCAACCGCTTTCCAGAGAGCCGCTACGTGGCCATTTGTGTGAGTAGCACTATCATAACCTGGTTGGCCTTCATGCCTGCACTGAACGTGCTAGATCAGACTGCTGTTCAAACTCTACTGTTGTGCTACATTGTTATCCTCAATCTAATGACGGCTACCCTGTTCCTCTTCTGTTTTCGACTGCGCGAGCTGTTTACGACGAGGAGGGCAATCCTTCCACAAGACCTCACAGATGACGTTAGGTCACATACCAAAGAATTCAGCGACATTGAACGGTTCGAAAACCCTCAATCAAATCACAGTAGCTCTGAGAGCTCCAGCTCATCAGGTGTTTGATTTGTCTTGGGCACCTTTGACTCATTGCAACCAAAGTTATTCAAACCATCATTCTTGTACATGCAACTGGAGAACTAGTTAACATAATTACGTGCTGGGTTAACCATGCTAGACTAGAGAAGTGAACACTCATAGACTTTCTTTTCAATTCTTTTATCTTGATTTTAATAAAACTTTATAGTGGAAAGAGAGGGCGGAGATGGAGTACGTAATGAAGGAAGAACATGCCGTTTTTACTAAATTAAATATTTTGACAAATGAGCTCTAGAAAACAAACAAACAAACAAACAAACAAACAAACAATAATCGTGGTTTTGTTTTATTTTTTTTTCCTCTTTTTCGTGAAACACATCTTTTCATAAGTGTTTATCTTTAATACCAATATTTGACAGTGACAACGAAACTTCCGTAATTTCAGGGAGGATGAAAAGGAATTAATATTTTACCTCAACTGCCGTCAGGCACTCCCGTAGTAAAAAGGGATAAATGCCCAGCCCCTTCCAGTGCCTTGATGGGTAACCTTTGACCAGTTTTCACATGTTTCAACCTGTTCCGCTGTCGGCCTACCCGCTACCCGGCATGTCTTCCTTACTTATAGGAAGTGATTTACCCGTCTGGGATATTTATAGGCATGCTGGTGATAAAAGGAAGTTATTGCACGGCAAAGTATAAATTACACATAATTTTAGTATTAACATGGCCATTTTACTGTATACGTATCAAGAATATAAACGATGAATATTTGCGGAATATTTGGTTTTTACGCCTTCTTAAATTGAAACTTTCTATTTTTACAACTGCTTTTGGATAATTTGCTGTTGGGCTTTGTTACAACAATTTATCTTTAATTGAGACTTGTTTAATGTTTGCCTGCACATTCGCGAGCATCATCATCATCATCATCCCTTCGTATACCAGTTGTTCTTTAGGGCGCCTCTTAAGATCTAATAACCAACTTCCTCCATTCCTCCTTGTTCTCTGCCTTTCTCAAGGTGTCCTTAAGCTCTGTTCACAGTCGTATGTTGTCATCCCATTTCTTCTTTTGTGTGCCTCTTCTTCTTCTTCCTGAAACGGTACCCTGCAAGATCGTCTTTGCACGGCCTGAAAATCAGGTGACAAGGCCATACCACACCAGTTTACGGCATACTCATTCTTTTAAATGTAATGATCTTAACCTTTGGCGTCCGCTTTCCGTTTTTGCTAGCGAAGGTTGGGATCGAAAGGGGTGAAGTGAGATTTAACCCATTTCCAAGCGTCCCGCCGTGGCGGATCCAAAGACCACGAGTGATTTTTTACCTACCGGCGGGTACTAAACGAGACACTCCAAGGAGGTCTTTGAATAGATGCTTGGAGGGCTGATTCCGAGCATTTGTTCATCAACTGATCCAAGGATGACAAAGTCGGCTCATTCTCTGTCCTGGTTAACACATGCTGTGGTCTTAACCCAAAACCCTCCATCTTCACGGCTGAAGCTAAAGACACTATAAAAACACTAGAAGTAAGTCTAAACAAAACAATTTTCTGATCTCCTCAGTGCCTACTCCAGGCCCTGAATAACACCATGTTTAGGTATGACAGAGTAACTCACCTCCTACAACGCCTTCAAAGTCGAGTCAGCAGGGGGCGGCGTGGATTCGCGTTCTGCTGGGTACCGCGTCACGTGGGTATTGCACGAAATGAGGCAGCAGATTCCATCCCCAAGGTTGGCCTGATTCTAGATCCCCTGGATGAGGGAGTCCCTCATCTGGTTCTTGGGCCGATCATCAACAAGTACATCAAATCGCGACGGCGACAGCGATGGAATCAACAGACTGCAAACAAACTTTACTCTGTCCACCAGACCTTGGACTTTGGCCAGTATCTGTTCACCCTCGAGGACGAGACCAGGTGGTCCTCAACCGCCTGCGTCTCGGCCACTCTCACCTCACCCACTCTTTTCTTCTCAGAAAAGAAACGTCCCCACAGTGTGTGGCCTGTCACTGTCAGCTGACAGTCGCACATAATACTAATGAACTGCGTCGACTTCAGAGCGCTAGAATAGCCCATTTCTCGAATCGCTCTGTGAACGACCTTTTTAACAAAACGAAGCCGATGCCATCCTAAGCTTTTTATGCCCGGTTGATCTGTATGACAAATTCTTACATCAGTTATTAACAGATACTCTTATGAGCATGCGACGATCCCCACGGGGCTCCGTAAATTTGTTTACATCCATCTTTTTAGTTTTGCTGTACAATATTTTGATTAACCAAACATTTTGATATCTTTTATAATGAACGCGTTGTCCGTTCAGTGCTACAATTTATCTAAATGTATCTTGATCAATCTTATACCGTGAAAATGTAGCCACTGTATTTGACTCACTGTAGCCGTTATCGTGCTGATGTGACCGTTAAACCCCAACACAAACATGCAAACAAACAAAACACCTCCAAGCCTCAGCATTCGAAGGACATACCGTTCAGTCTTATAGGCAATTAAAAAGTTTTATTTTCCTGACGCTTACAGTTTCTGCTTTAACGGAGCAGCAAGATTTGATTACTCTTCGTAAAGATGGAGGAATGGCTGTCTAAGACCCTCAACAAGTGCTAGATTTCCTGGATCTTGGGTTTCCACATGAAACATGTCTTTAAAAAAAACTTCCATTAAAACTTACTATGTTACTAGCTCTGTTGTCAGGTCGACGCTCTAAGACCCTTCATTCATTATCTTTAACCGCAATATCAAGATTAGAGACAAAAATGTAATTTTTATACATGTATTGCGAAATTGCTTAAACATTCAATAAGAACAGATACCTTTGCGTAGCCAACATATTGAAAGAGTACTTAAAAGAACACAACAATTTAGAGTGCAGACGAAAGGGGACACCCTGCTCCTAAGGGTTCGCCATCCATATAAGCCTGTCAGTAAAGATGCGGAGATGGATTAAAACAATACTGGAAATGTCAGAAATTGATACTGAGGTATTCATAGCCCACAGTATCAGAGCTGCAAGTACATCATCTGCTGTAAGAGCAGCCCTGCCCTACCAAATAACAATAATTTAGCAGCTACTGAGTGGTCTCAGGAATGGTTATTCTCTACAGAGCACGATGGAAAGAAAAAAAGTTTGTCACGGTTCAAAACATGTTCTCAAAAGTGCTGCCGTACATCTCATTTGTAGAGTTGGTTATTCACCCCTGTTCTTGTAACACTAACAGAATATTCTACAATATACACAGCTGTTATGTGGTCTCGCCTCAGGATTTTAGTGTTAATTGTATACTCACCAATCTCTCGCATCATCAAACCCTGCCGTTATCGCCAAATTTGCTTGGTTATAATGTGAGGCTCATGCTGAATTCGTAAACTATAATTATAACCTTTGACCGTGCCTGAGAAAACCTCTGCGTCAGCAATCTTGATCACTATTTTTAGAAACGTTCGAAAGCTTATTCTCGTCCAAAATCAGAGAGAACGTAGGACAATGGACTCGTTCGGAATCTCTTTGTTTTGTCACGTGATGCAGGAGTTCGTTTTGTATTTATTTTGTAAATAA
>JBCAUA010011531.1:0-13117 GCA_038406235.1 Peronia verruculata | reverse complement strand
CTTGGCCTTTTCAATAACATTTAGAAACATTCAGAAACCAGGACAATGAGTTTAAACTTTTCATGCATGTAAGGTGACAGCATACTGTTTGATTTTACCATAACTAAAAAATGAGCAATTCCTTTGGCCGTCCTTAACTGTGGATGCTGGAAGAGCTCATTGCCAAATCTGGATTGCTCCCTTGTGACATTGACAGACTGTGGCTCACACATTATGCACATGGAGAACATACATTTCTTTCTATGGTTGCCAATGTGAGAATACTAATTCAAGAATTTAGAGAGAAAACCAGCAGCTGAACATGCTGGAATCTCAACAAGAGATCATGACCTATACAAGACAATCCCATCCAGTAAAATTGGAAACTAGTTGGTAAGAACAACAAATGCCAAGTTTGTAAAATGTCCAAACTTACGGAAAAGAATCAAGGGAACTGACTCTGTTATCCTTAGCTTACGTTTGAATCAATAACTTCAACAAATCAAAAAGCCCTATACATGAAAAAAACGAAATTTATGTTCTCCAATTGTTTGTTTGGTTGTTTGTCTGTTGTTATTGTTATTGTTGTTGTTGTTGCTATTGTTGTTGTTGTTGTTGTTGTTGTTGTTGTTGTTGTTTCATTTGGTTAGCCTAGGAATATTTTTTGTTCAAATGGAAGGCTACATCTGCAAGTGGAAGACGAATGCAGGATCAACTTACAAAGATTCAACATAGAACTGCACATACGGAAGACGATAGCGCAGGGCAGATTTACCAGAAACCAGATTTACCAGTTGTTTGTCCACTTGATGTCCACGCTAGATACAGAGCTAAAATGCTACAAAAATAATAGTAACAATTTGATGAACGGCTTGTATATAGCGCCCAAAGGACCTTACAGAAAATGAATAGGAATGTATAATAATAATAGAGAGTATTTATATAGCACTTATCCCCGTAATTACAGGCTCTAAGCGCTTTACAATCTATAACACATACAATAACAATGTACACAAAAATCAGGCTAAAAAAAACATCGGGTCATTACACATGCATGCACACAGACACACCAACTTTGGGTAACTCATACACACAGAAAGAAAGCCATCACTCATAAGGATCTCAGGTAGATATTGAGCAGATATGCCTTGAGGCCTTAAATTGTTTTATAGTTTCTTTGGCTTTCAATGGTTTTGCAAGAGAGTTCAAGACGGTGTTCGCAAGAAGAGCAGGGTTATAACGTAGAATGCCGATATAGCACATTTCGTCTTTTCTGAGTTTGACCCATATGAAGTCCTTTGTAATTTTGACGTAAGAGATTTGCCAGAAAAAAAGCCTTAACGCCCACGTATAGCAGAGTCACTGCTGTTGTCAGCCGTGAAATCCCGTTTTCTCCACCAACCTCTGACGTCTCAACACATTAGCCCCAGTCAACATCTCTCATGTTGTCTTCATAACGCCATTCTTTTCTCCACACAATTTGATCACCAATCCTGTCTCAAAAATATCAGGTTGAAGTTGATTCATCAAATTTTTCTTGTGGTTTGCGGGAATAGAAGAAATGAATTCAATTCTCAAAACAGCGTGACCTCTCGGTCATTCTTCAATAACCATTATCTATAACATAGACACAATTATGAAAAGAAAAAAATGGGAATAAATCTCCGTGTGTTTCGATTTCGAGACCGACAATGCAAATGATAGATAGCAAGTGCCAGGGCATGGGAAACAAGCTGTAGCCTAGTGCATCAATATGAAATGAACAAAGGGGAAAGGTAATCATAACATGCAAAGCAACCCTGACCAGAAATCATTGTATGGCGTACATAATTGTATGTGTCCGTATATTAGAATTTTAAAGAAATAAATTGCTGCAAATTGATTTTGAGGGAAAAAAAAAGCAAAAAAATATTTGTTTCCCCTAGGTTTGTGCGGCAAATGCCAACCAATCTACCAAAGGGTAGAATAATAGTAGTGCAGCTGAAGAAGAATGAGAATATGGATGATACATGATATTGCTACTTGGTGGCATAATGGAGTATCTCTCTTCCGCTTGGTGAAGTCTATCAGGAGGTAGACGAGTCGTCGGTCACGGGACAGATGTTCACCTAGTATGATGAAATATTCAAGGGCTGATTCATGTATAATCTTGTGAATTTGCAAAATTATTACCTCGGTATATGACGGATAGCCCCAGCGCTTGCGCAACAGGCAATTATACTTTGTAAACAAACCCCTGAAAGAAACTCCCTAATCCTTTTCATCTTATGATTGAGGATGAACAGCACAGTATGAGCATACTCTTTAATTATAGTCATAGGTCACATTTATGAAAACATGTAATATAGATATTACTTCTATCTGATTCTCTCTCAGTAAGTTCTAATACAGTATTCAAAGCTTTGATCTGGCAATGGCAGCTGTGTAATTAATGCAAACTACATGAAATTCCTACCTTGACTACCACTGGGCTCTATGCTGTTTTGAACGGTCAATAAACAATTTGTATGTACTGACATCTCTATTACTAGATAGGATTTTAACCACACATAACAGATTTGTTGTTTTGTTTGCTGGGTTCTAATTGTCTTTCTGTTATCACGGTGCCTTCATATTTAGAAATTCTCTTCCTTCCTACAAAAAGACTGGTAATACGTCCACACGCCTGACATGATTCATGCTAATATGGCACTTTTATGTCATGTAAGATTTCAAGAAATCTTCTTTTTCACATGCATGGTGTTCAGCTTGAGGCAAACAGTAGAGGCAGCAGTACATTGTAGCAGTGTTGAGATTGGGCACAGAGATTTTACAAATGCCACAGATGTTTCCTGGGCTCTACAAAGCTCAACTACAAATTGTAGCCCAGAACTACAATTAAATAAACTGTTAGACGATGAGACAACAAGCATGTTATTGATGGTACTGTACTGCATCATCAATACTGTCGTTGGTATATCTGGAATCGTTACAAACATTATCAACATTGCCGTCTTCATCAAACAAGGTTTTAGAGAATCAATCAATATAAGTTTGCTGGCTTTAGCAATATCTGATTTGGGGAGTTTGATTTGTATGCTGGCTATAGTCGTGTTTTACAGTCCCGAGTTCCAGAATTCTGACGGACCTCTCATACCTGATGACATCGCTTATATAATCCCAGGCTGGCCTCGACTTTTCTTCTCTCGTGTCACTGGCTGGATCACAGCTTTCATCACATTTGAGAGATGTCTGTGTATAACTATGCCTCTTAAAGTCCATACGATCATCACGCCTATGAGAACGCGATTTATCGTTGTTATGATATTTATCTTACACCTAGGCACAGTCATGCCTCCATATTTCACCAGTTTCTTGGTATGGAAGTTTTCACCAGAAAGAAACAGAACAGTTTTGGGACTGATCTTTTCTGAAAACCGAAATGAAATTGACAGTATTGTGTACATTGTTTGTAATATGGTTTTTCCCATGTCAGCCTTTGTTATTGTTGTAATTTGCACGGTTATCTTAACTGTCAAACTGAAAGGTTTAGCTACTTGGAGAGAACAGTCTATGAAAATAACTCAGTCGATTGCAAACAAAGACCAAAAGATCATTCGCATGGTGAGTTCTATCTCCACCATCTTCATTATTTGTTTCACTCCGAATATTTTGATATTTCTGGGCATGATTTATGAACCTGAGTTTAATGTTGGTGGCAACTACAACAATCTACTGAAAGTTGTAAGTGCATGTATGTTTTTCTTTGAATCCACCAACTCCAGTATTAACATCTTCTTTTACATGAAAATGAGTTCCAGATTCAGGACCACGGGCAAAGAATTATGTTATATCTCAGGACAGTAGAATTATGAAGGAAGTCGCTTTAAGGGGGTGGGGGTAACCGCGGGGGAGGGGGATGAGGAACGGAATCCGATCCTGGAATCGGGTTTTTGCTCAAAATATTCGATTTTGGGATTTTGTGTTCTTTTAAAAGTTCTGCCGTTATGAATACAAAACTGATATAAACAGTTGATATGTCCTTTCCAAGGTTTAGGAAAGATGGTCAAGCAAAGATTGACTGGTTCTCTGACAGTCAGGCCTGGCTCAGTCGGTTCTCCACATGCAGTGGGAGCTCACCAATTGTTCTCTGGCTACGGACAAATGGATCGTAACAGACTTGATTATGACCTCCTTTTCTAATATCGGCAGCTCCAATTCCAGTAGTGGATTCTGGCTGACTGTCTAGGGCCCTGGGGTAATTCCAGTTTTCTCTTCCTAAATTGCAAGAGTCATCTTACCCTTGGAAAAATTATCATTGCATCTTTTCTTAAAATGCACTAGAATTTTTTGAAAAATATATTTTGCTTTCGATAGAAACAAACATATTTTTAAATGAAAGCACCCATGTCAATGATTTCTTTAGCTTATTTATGTTGTCATATCTGTTATCATTTAAGGTTTATTATAGAACTCCAATTGTTTTTCTCACCACATTTTCCAAGATCTCTCAAGCTACAGAGACGTGCCAAAGACCAGGAACAGGAAATAGACCGATCAAATAAACGAGGGAGATTGTCCTTATGTTTAAGCAGGCAAGAATGCAGACATTGGTGCCGTCTCACCCTTACTTTATTCATCAATAAAATTATCATAATTCGCTTATAGACAATGTATAGAATTCATATGAAATATGGAACATAAAAATCTGAATTTCATTGAACCTTTCCCTTGAACTGTCATGGGAATGGCGCCTATCACTGATAAAGCATGTGGAGGTTAAATTAGTATTAGATGTAAGAGTGCTTTGAATGCCTCTGCTATAGAAAACATGACTTTAAACTATTGCACAAAACAGCAGATATATCGCATGATCCAACTAAGACAGTGATTTATTTTTCTATAACTTTAACCAGAATGCCACAAGATTACTTCAAAGAAAGTTTTCATTCGCTTCTAGTTTTCTCACACTATGATATGCTGTTAAGTCGAGCGAGTTCAATATGATACTTTGCTAGTGAACAATAATTTATCAGTGTGGTCAGAAATTTCGAGATATGCAGTTTAGGTGTTTAGAGCAATAGTTTACGATTACTATCCCGCTGAAAGAGTCCTGCAAATACAAGAAGTGCACATTTACTTGAAGGATCACCTCCCCGCATCCTCTAGTCAGTCTACATTTCCATTTATCCACATCTAAATAATCTTTTTTTTTTTTTTTTAACCCTAAGCAAATTGGTTTTCTAGATTGATCCCACCAATGACATATGACTTAAGCTATTCAATTGAATCAGTTTTCTAATGACTGACATGAATCCATGGATTGGCCTAGACGTTTATGGTGCTTGCGAAAAAAAAAAAAATCCTATCAATATCAATAGCCCACGGTCGTAATTTATCGTTGTGGGTCTTCAGGGTGTATGGAGCGAAATACATAATTAGAATGATCACTACCGAGAGCACTGCGGCCTGGGTTTTGTAACAGAATCAGCTATACATGACTTGTAGCCTCCAGCACTGGGACCATCACACAGAGACATGACTATCGTAGGCGTGGCGAGAACACAACTTTGTGAAATGTACTGATCTTAAACAACTTTTGTTACAAGCCAACTGATTAGCTCATATTGTAATTTGAGCCATATCAAGTATTAAAGAGGAGCATCAACCAGTCAAAAGTTATGTAGATTCTGAGAGAAGTGGGAAATGAGCAGCTGTAATACCAATATCTGGAGAACAAAAGAAAAGCCTCAAGAGACAACCCGATATATCATCATAAAAACAACAACAACGACATAATAACTACAGTAACCAGGCTTAGAAGAAGCTCTTTTACTTTAAAATACAGTAATATGTATATATATCAGCTCTTTTGTTTGGTCTTTGCAAGATTCATCGAGCTTTCTTCACTGGGATTCCTTACTATGGATGATGTTACGAAATAAGATTTCTTTAGATAGTTGACATCATTTCATAGGGCAACCATCATTATTTCACTGCCAGAACCAACCCTGCGATGAATCTGACTTGGACATGCATGACGCTGGAATAAGGTGTTCACACATGAATCTCGAGTCATACACGCGCTTAACTAAGATACTGGACACAAATTTCAAAGTTCTTGCTGTTCCTAAAGTTGTGCTGTTCCTCTTATGCATGTAGAGCGAGGACGGACAGAGGAGCAAGAATACTGAACTCTTGCTGGAGGCCCTGAGTTTGGTGTACGAAGTTTTCTATGAAATCAGTTCATCTTTAATGACATCACAAAAATACCAAGTCGAAGTGTGATAGGGTCAGATTTTCTTAGTTCCTCATACGGTCAGTGCAACTGATAACAAAGCAATGAATAACAACAATAAGTTACAAGCACAGCCTTTTCCATCACAGATTCCCACAGTAAGACCGATCATTTGAGAATTCAGACAGCTCAAATATTGCACAATATTACGGAGAATTTGCACCAAATCTCCTGATTATTTCCTGTGCACAATAAGGGTCCAACATTTTATTTTTTGGCTATATTTTAGGTTGATCCCCGCGTGGAATGGGGGGGGGGAGGTTTTATGGTTTACAAAATTAAATGAAATAAAGTAGGTTTTCAACCATTGCTGCAGTCCAACATGCATGACAATATGAGAAAAAGAGACAGCCGAGATAGCCTTTATGTAGGGCTGAAAAACTGAAGAAAAACCGAACCAAACCTGTATCCTGAAACCCGGCAATGCCTCAAGAAGAACTGCATCTCATCTATGGTCATCTGAAACTCTGACCAAAAGCAATGTCCAACATCTCATCTTTTATTCCATTTTTAGTTCTTTAAATCATTATATTATTATTATTATTATTATTATTATTATTATTATTTGTTTGTTTCTTATATTTGTTTCTTTGCTGGTTGTATTTATTTTAGAACAAGTGCATTTAAGAAGTTATAATATTATTCAATAGCAACAGGATTATCGTGTCTACCTTGTACTCTATTTTTCATATACTCTTTTGGTATCAACAGTTTTATCCATTTATGTCTCTGCATTGTGCTCAAGTCTGTTCTTTGCTTCTATTTATGCCTTTCAGTCCTCTTCATGACTGTTCACTACATTAGGAAAAACAAGTGAAGTGAGCAGCTCTATCTACTTGTACCTCACTCATTTTATGGGGCTGTCATGCACGTCATGGAATTTGGGTCAATCAATGATTTTTGACACTTTAAAGCTGGACTATGAGCATTGCTCGGAATGTGTCCTAGAAGATTTCATCTCTCTGTGTGATGAGGTACAAGTCAGTGTTATTCAAGCATTCTCCATTTGAGGAAGACAGACACTGATATTTAATTCAGAGAATAGATAAAGCCATTAAATTGATACTTAATGTTTCATCTGAAATTTAAAAAAAAAAAAAAATTGTACTGTTTTCTGGGTACCATATCCATAGGAATAGCGGATGTTAAATTTATGAACATTTGCAGGGCGGCAGGGAAAGGACAATAGGCTGAAATAAAACACAAAAACAATATCGATGAATGTAAAGACGTTTTTTTTTTTTTTGTCTGACTCAAACCAGACGCTTCTTTTCTTATTTCTTATTCTCAATCCAATTTGTCAACATAAAGTTGTTTTCTCAATCGACACAGCTTCAGGGGAAATGTTTTGGACAGAGATAGAGGAAAAAGAAGACTAAAACGAAGAAATAGGAAGAAGACGTGTGAAAAGAGGCCGAAAAACAAGAAGAACAACAGCTCAGAAATAACAAGTTTGTTTGTTTGTTAGTTTTCGGGTTTAACGACACATCAGCACGATTACAGCTAGATTGTGTCTGACACGGTAAGATACGTTTACACGTCAAGAAGAAGAGAGGAAAGAAAGCGGACCAGAAGACAGCAGCAAGGAGAGATAGAAGAGATGTCACCCCTGGAATGTCGAGGATGACACTTCATGGGGGACCCCCCCCCCCCGATGGTGGGATTATACCGCCTACAGATGGGACTAGAGAAGCCACTTATAAACCGCGGGCCCCACCGGGGGGGGGGGGATAATAAATGCAACCAACAACAATAAAAGAACACAACAATAACATCAACAACTGTAAGGACAGCAATAACAACAAAGACGATAACTGAAAAAATGGCAATACACTTTGTACTGTATACCATGTAGCCTACTTTACTTGAAAGTTTAATTTAAATCAAGAACTTTGCAATTAACAACAGTAGGAATTAGACCATATTTTATATTGCAATAGCCTGAGGGAGGCAGGACTTTGACTATTTTTATTGTTAGCAGAGACTGGCCACATTCTCTGTCTCTGAAGACCAAATACAGAGCATAGATGGTAACATCAGTGTTGTTAATCAAAGACAGGAGGGTGGAAATTAAGAAGATAATATACAAGATTTAAAAGAAAATTACATTGTCACAAGTTATGAAAAAAAATGTGTTTTTTTTTTAGACCCCCCCCCCCCCCCCTTATTTCGTCTTCCTCCCTCATTCCGTCTATCCTGTGTCAGAAAACAAAATACGGGTAGCAACTCTTTCACAGCTATCATCGCTAAGAGCAGTAATACAAAGGTATGCCCACTTAAGGCTTCCCTGACATCAGAATTGGAGGTTATAGCTGATGTTTTTAGTAACTATTTCTACAAAGCCTATGCCGTAGTGCTGCCTGGATCAAAGGTATGTCCATCTGTGGCTGTCATAAATCTCAAGTCAATCTGCAGTCTGTCTTTGCTGTAAGGACAGATCTATGTCCTCTATACATGGCTCTCTTCTCTTTCCTTGACACTAAAAGAGACCACGCGGCCTTCCTGGGAGATTATTTAAATATACTGCCCAGTAACGTAATTACGGTATATGACAATGATGCGCACTGAGATGTTTGTGTTTTGGATGATTAAAAAAGAATGAATCCGTGAATAAATGAACAATAAATGAAAAAAAAAATGGTTAAATAAAAAAAAATAAAAAATAACCAGATAAATAAATAAATAAATGCAAAAGACCCATGTTAATTCTTCACTGTGTCCACGTGGCCTCATCGGTAGGAAAAGATGACAACCAAAGCTGATGAGGCAAAAGCAAGAAATTAAAAAAAGGAAAAAGACTCTCCAGCCACACACAAAAAGTGGGCAAGACTGACCGGCACGACTGCACAGGACTTATAGGGCGTTTATTGAGAAATGCAGTCAGTGGTACCATCTCCTTTTTTTTTTTTTTTTAATATCGGGTCTATGTCTTTCTTTACTTTTGAACTTCTGCCCATATATGAAAAACTTTATTAAAGGTGGCTTTGAATTTCGAACTCATTTTCACATAAACAAAAATATTTATGCTGGAATTAATAGATTCAAAGACAAACATACAGGCACCTGCAACTTTCAATAAGTTGATGTAAGCTCCTCCAAGGTTAAATTCGGGCTCATAAGACATACCGAAAAATACCAGAACATTCGGCGTAAAGCAAATTATGAAGATGGTAGAGATGAGGGTCACCATGCGAATTATTTTTTGGTCTTTGTTTATAGCTGTCTCAGCTTTTTTAACCGATTGTTCTCTCCACCTGGCTACGTTTCTCAGTTTAACCGATAAGATAACTGTACAAATAACGACGGTGACAAAGGCAAGCGTTGGGAGCATCACGCTGCACACAACAAATACAATACTGTCTATTTCATTCCGGTTTTCAGAAAAAATCAATCCGAAAACAGTTCTGTTTCTTTCTGGTGAAAATTTCCATACCAGAAAACTAGTGAAGTAAGGAGGCATGACTGTGCCAATGTGTAAGATAAATATCATAGCGATAATAATTCGTGTTCTCTTGGGAGTAATAATCATTTTGACTTTGAGAGGCAAAGTTATACACAGACATCTTTCAAATGTGATGAAAGCCGTGATCCAGCCAGTGATACGAGTGAACAAAATTCGTGGCCAGCCTGGAATCATATAAGAAATATCATCAGCTATGAAAGGGCCTCCACTGTTCTGCAGAACCGGACCCAGACAAATGATCAGTCCCAGCAAAGCCACTAAACTTCCCAAATCAGAGATAGCTAAGCCTAGCAGACTGATGTTGACTGAGTCACCAAGACCTTGTTTCACAAAGACGATAATGTTGATACTATTGGTGATAATTCCAAAGACACATATGAAAGGATTGATGACACAATAAAATATTATTAGCAATATTTCCTTTGTCTTATCATCCAGCAATTTATTAACAACTGAATGAGTAGTCAGAGTCCCAGGTGAAGTGTGTTCAGTGCTGTGAACGTTTGTGGTATTTTTGAAGTCTTTGATGTCCACCTGTCCATCATTTGAAATGGCCGTTGTTAACTGTTGAATGCAGAATATCATCAAGATGAAAAAATACATTTCCCACATTTTTTTACCGAATGAAGAAATTGCACAGAACATTGTTAGGTGCTGGAAGACATTACTGGTGGCCACATAAGGAGAAGGAAAGTGTCGTTGCATTGTTTTTGATATCAGAATTTCTGAGCCGATCGTCACCAATTATCGGATTATGTCACATATTCTAATATGTTGTTTCTCATAGAGTAGCCAGATGCAAACTATGTCGATTCAACTGTTATTTCTGCAATGTATCTGTTTTCTGTCTATTTCAGTCCTAATAAAAAAAAAAAAAACACTCACAGATGTTGGTTACAGCTTCAAAGTTACTGCGGCACTCACAACCTGAATCTTTGGCTGCCCAAATGAGACTTTATGCACGATTTACCCTGCGTTTAATTCTCAGTCTCCTACATAGCAATGTGAGAGTAGTAGATTTTATCTACCTATTCAATGCGAAAATAAAGAACAGCTCTTTAGATTTCAGCAGTCTAAAAATGACTCGTACACTTGTAGCACTGAATAAACATTGGCTGTGCTTTTGAGGGAGCCTGACAGCTGAACTGGCCCCAGGCTTGCTTTGGTCACGATATTGTGGGCAACAGCTGAGATATCATTTGACATTGAAGGGTTTTTGTTGTTGATGTGAAGCCAACGATTAGGTTTCTATTATAGACATACAAAAAGATGTATCGTTCACTGATTTGGTTTTCCTTGTTCAAAGAAAAAACAACAGCAAAAAACCTTACATTTAAGCGTCAGATAATTATTACATTTATATGCGTTCAAGCCTGCTGGCATGGGTTACCCACCCATACACACACGCACACACACACACACACACACACACACACACACACACATACATACACACGCTCAGGATGACTATCGAATAGTAAACTAGAAAACAATTAAATGGCATGCACCCTTAACAAGCTATATTTGTTTGAGGAAAGTAGTATTATTCTTAACGAAAGCAATTTTCCACCTCGAATGTCTCCTATATTCTGGTAATTATGTCCATATAAGACATGTGGGACCCTCACGAAGAGGGGTGAGGTAGAGGGAGGGGCGGGAAAAGGTTTCTCGTTTACTCCGCGTACTATTGTCCATGAAAAAGTATTCCCTGTCTCTGCTAACAGAAGCTGTTCCACGCGCGGTAACTCAGTGGCAGGTTAACAACAGTGATCTTCTCAAATGGTAAAATGGTTGCCTGTATCGGTTGGCACTAAAATTGGCTGTTTAAGATCTACGAAGATATTTCGAAAGAGAAAGAATTTTCCCCTTATTTCCGTAGCTGACAGCTTCATCGATAAATTAACTCCATAAGTTTTGAAGAAAATTGAAGTAATATATTTCATTGCTTTGCCTTTCAATGTGACGCTTGTCAGACATTGCAATAAAAGAAAACGATTCAGGAGATATGCCACAAATAATCTGGTGTCACCAACAAATTGACTGAAATATCAAAGCCAAGAATTTTGCAAAAACATATCAATAATTATGTTCCTCCAGCTCTAATCCTCTCCTTCTGTCCTCCCCCTTAATTTCAATTTAGTGATGTATCTGACAGAAGATGTCATCGCTTAGTCTGAATGCTGTGCTCTTCCTCATTGTAGTATTGTTTACTTAAAAGTGCAGGACTGTGACTTACCATCGGTCAGAATGAAACTTGTCAAAATGAACATCATTTTGTATCAGTATAGGGGTAGAAACTTGACCAAAATATGTTAAGCAACAGTTTTGAGGTTAAAAAAGAATAGGTGATGGTAAAGCGCTGGTCCAATCTAAACCTTGAGTTTTTTTATTTTTTTTATTTTATTTTATTTTTATTTTATTTATTTATTTATTTTTTCATTATTATTTTGGCAGAGAAGGCTTATGTTTATTGCAATGTAAAAAGTGAACTACTTTTTTCTTTTTTTTAGCCGTGTCGTTCTATACTGACCCGATGTCAATACAGGATATCTGTTTGTATGTAGCTACATTTTCCTTCTACCCTCCCTATCCTTGTCTCAGTCTTGTATAATTACCTATTTGTATTGTTCCTTGGCTTAATCATTCAGGAAATTTCCTCACGTACGTCTCTCGCCTTATATCGTAATGATTTTAAGTGTTTTTATATAACCTTAAACCGCAGAAAAATTGTCCGATATCCCAAAACGCACTAACCAAATGAGCCAGTTTGACCATCAGCCAAAGTACTTCCACTTGCCCAGTACAGGAGATATAACATAACACAAGCATTCGAAAGAAGGGAACTGTCACTTTCTGTCGCTGGTTACGTGAAATATAAGTCACAAAAAACAAAAAACAAAAATCTGAAAAATTCACCAAATCATGAAAATGTTTCTTTTTTATCTTTTATTTTTTTATTTATTTATTTATCATTATTTTTTTTTTTACATTTTTTTTATCTTTCGTGATAATTTTTCTTTTTTTCTTTTTTGCTTCATGTGTTTTAAATTATAAAAGAGAAAGTGATGTTTGTTTTCATCTTTACGTGTGTCCTTCACCTCTTGCACATGACCAAGGGAAGTAACCTAGCTGGCTGAAAACATTGTTGATTGAATACAGAGATCATAACCATCACCAACGTTGCTTCCGTAACTCTTGTCGCCATGAGTGCGATGAAAGAGACAGTGGTCAAAGTCTTCATAGCCATCGGGTCTTCCGTTTTTCTTTTTCATCATGATTACATTCTGACCTGTCCAGCTTTTGGGGGCTCCAATGATAAAGATAACGGAGTGTCTATCTGGGCCTAGTATTGCAATGAGGAATCATAGGCAAATAAAAAAGTTGCACCACAAAGTAAA